>VDFB02286865.1:41066-249532 GCA_007258455.2 Sequoia sempervirens
TCGTCCGTCCATCTGAAATTGCATTTTCTATAAAATGCCATTTTGCTCACATTTTG
Organism: Sequoia sempervirens; assembly: GCA_007258455.2. Lineage (NCBI taxonomy): Eukaryota > Viridiplantae > Streptophyta > Pinopsida > Cupressales > Cupressaceae > Sequoia > Sequoia sempervirens. Next base: position 41,123 of record VDFB02286865.1, read on the forward strand.
AAAAGACACACATACACATATACTTTCATTTTATGATTTTGGCATATTTGTCTTAGGCATTATAGTCATTTTATCATATGCATAGAGATTCATATTCCAAATCCTTCAAATTTTGTGTAGGACATAGTCTTTATTTTCCAATTGCTCACACACTTGATCGGAGGGCAACAATTGAACAAGTTAGAAGGTGTAATGGAGATCAGCCATGGAGATTGAAGACACTTGGTGAGCTTGTTCCATTTTGTGTTTTCATTTATATTTCCTTTGCATTTCATTACTTTCTGTTTGTTTGTATGCTTTAATATTTATGCTAATTCAACCTTAGAAAAATAACCCTTAGATACAACCACAACATAAAAATAATTTTTTTTCTTTCCCATAATGTAAAATTTCATGCACTTTCAAAATAAACACTATTCCAAACTTCCATTCCAATTCAATGTAATTTCTCAAATCTTTCAATAACATAGAATTCATATTGAATAAACTCAAATTTTGCATTCATGATTACAACCTTCCATATAAATGGGTACAAGATACACACATAACTCTTCTGAGCTTCCTTCGAAAATAGAAGTACTTGAATGATCTAGATATTGCCACATTGGTGCATACATTCTAGATGCCCTCTTTCTCTGGTGCAAGCATCCTAGTTGTCCCCAATACTGGCGTAAACATCCCCAAACCTTGGCTGCCAACTATGGAGGAAAAGCAGATCACTCAAGCACTTTTTCACCATCCATAGACTCTTATGTAGTTCCCCGCACATCTTCCACATGTGGCAAGATGGCCCTACCCTTCAATGAAGGAGTTGGTTTGATAACATCATAACTTGTAACCTATCTGAACTTAGTGTTGTGCCCTACATGACTAGAACTTGAATACATCCTATCTTGTATGCCAATCATGTACTAGCATGCATAAAAGGAATACAGTAAAATTGACAGCATAACCAGTGGCACATTACGCTACTTTGGCCAAAGTTTCATATAAAAAGTCATCCTAGATCACATACACTTCCCTAGCTTGATTTTTCTCAAGATCATTTGTACACTATGCATAGGTAATTCCTTCATGAGTTAATACAACCTATTCCCCTTAAATTTACAATACTACTTCTACTAAGTATCTCCCATGCATAAGCTAACTCTTCATTGGATACTCCAATCCCAAAAATAACCTACATAATGAGCTCTCATGGCTCTAAATGGACAAGAGTTTCGTGATAAAAAACTTTAAAATCTAAAGTATAACTACATAAGCTTCATAGAATAAATGAATCCATTCAGGAATATATCATGTCTATAAGTGATTCTCATCATGAGTATAATATCATCAACAAATGACCTCAATCGAAGAACATTCAAATCAATAAATGATTATATTCGAGAGTGTATTCTCCTTAGTAAAAAGAGTTATTCAAAAAGTAGAATCTTGTCAACAATATGACTTCATATCAAGAGTATAAAGCAACCAAATAAGTAACAACTCTAACTAAATAGGTAGTCCTACCTATGGCTCCATTCTTAAGGTAATTTCCAAACTCAAGTGATTAACTTAATCACATAGGTGAGTCTCAACCTTGGTATATCCTAATCCCAGGATTAAGTCAACATTCATTAATCAGTCTGATAATGTAGATTAATCTAAACCCATGTGTTCCAAACAAAGATCTTTATAAACAACCCAACCAAGTAGGTTATTCTCAACCCGTTGGTTCTAATGAGTAATCAAGTAAATATCTCAAGGTCCAGTAGGTATTTCTCAACGTAGGGTTTCAATCAAACAAACTTCTTTATCCAAATAGATTAATCGCATCCTAGGGTTTCATTTGAGAGTAAAGTATGATCAAGTGATCATTCAAGTATAGATAATTGATGTGGTTTGCATAACATCGCATCATATCTTTCATACCTTTACTTTTGTTGCAATGCTATCCTTAACATTCCCAAGGTTTCCTATCATAATAAGCTTTAGTTTCAAGTCATTTTATGAATTGATAAATTACACATTATACATGTAGTTTAGACTATCTATGTATAGAACATCATTATTTGAATCCCCGTATGGGGTATATAAGAGTATTAAGGCACTTCCTTAAGCTAATCATATTTCATCATTCCTAGTATATAATACTAATGGTGACAATCACTCCTTATTATGGAGAATTTAAATATACACTTAAGGAAAATATTACAAGATGATTCTTTTCCTTTCCAAAAGCAAATAGTTCATTTCATGAATACAAGCATTTTCATGTAATTCCAAACAATTTAGACAAGGCAATTTCAATCTTTCATATCAAAAGATGAACATAAGGATAATAGAATCTCATATCTATTGATCACTTAATCCAATTGATAGATTGGTTCACTACTTTTTTCCTTTCCAATATCAGCTTCCCAAACTTCTCTTAATACTTGAATTCTCCCAAAAAGTAACCCACAATAGCTCTCTTACTCTAACCTCATAAATGCTCTCAACTTATAAAATGAATAGCTCAGATATCAAAACAACAGTATGCTAGAATGAATGCATCCAAATGAGAGAAATAGCTCACCTTTTTATACAAAAATATGAGACAAAAATGCCTACAAGTTAGCTAAACAAGTTGATACCTCTCAACAACGAAATTTGACTCAGCTCATTCAAGAAAAAGGTGGCAATGATTTGAGCAATTACTCAGCTTATTTAAACACATATTGACCTCTTATTGAGCCAGCAATGGTTTGACCGATTCATAAAAGCACATGATTATTAACAACAAATTGACTTGTAGCTATAGAATTCTATTGAAAATTTGCAATGCAACCATTCATAGTTTGGCGCCACATAAACTCCATACCTATTCCATCACCCAAATTGTTGAAGAGAAAGTCATCGAAGGTTTACTCACAGCTATATTTTCTCCATGTTTAGTTTTGACTAAGTCCCTAATGCAACGTCTAAATGCTATTCAAATATCCCATAAAACCTTTGACTGAATCTTCATACATAATGCGTTGTATTTACAGGTTGGTCGACTCATATTAAATATCTTTGGCGCTGCTATCATTTAATCCTATTTGCATTAAACTGTATTCATTTCACATTTGCTACGTAAGAGCTCAATCCTTTTTACCTTGCACGGCTTATGACTTAGTTTAAGTGTTACATTCATTGCTAAAACATTGGTTCATATTTGAATCTTGCACTGATATAAAAGCAATAGATTTAGACCCTGCTTTATGCGCTATCCGTTGACTTATTCCTGCGTTGGTCTTAGCCTTAGTCTAGGCGCTATATTTATGCACTTAGATTTTTAGCCTTTTAAACCTTATAATACAACGCAAGCACTTTAATATTCATATAAATAACAAATGACACGTCCTGCCAGCCATTCCTTCACTTACCTTTGCTATGGCACAACATGATTCCTTATTTCTATTGGCTTTTATGCCATCTTTTCCTTTCTAAGAGGTAGCACTATTTATTGCACACAAGTTTCCTTTATACCATTTCAATCACAATACTATATATGGTCATTATTGTATTCACATATATATATAGATATACATACATATACATATGTATGTATAATTACACGCATTATCACCTTTCATTATATCGACACATATGTGTATTTATTTATATTAAATATATACATATATATGACACGATCAATTACTCGCATATCATATCTTTTTTTTTTTCTAGTTAAATCAATGCTAAGGGGCCGCACCTTGTATTTCTTAAAAAAATGATGTTACGTGAGTTCCAAACATCAAAAAACTTCCTTGCAGACCTTTTTTTTGACAAAATGGCCTTCATAGTATCACCCTAACCTTCGTAGTAATACTGTATATTCACATTTTCCATTACCAAATGCCCCGATTTTAGACACATGCAACACCAACTACCCTGGGACTGACTCCTATATTTTGTAGACTATACCCTGATTACTATTATTATAACAATAACATAGAAGAGCCTTTACCAGACTGGCCTTGTTCAAGCCTCATCATCGTCTGACTCTATCCTCTTCATGTAGGCTATGTAGTCTGCGACCACTGGGCAATCCACTCCATAGTTCTAGTGGGACGAACCTTTTGATTTTTCCTCAAGATCTTTGTTGTCATCCTAGCGCCATTCTTCTCCCGTACCAAAGTCCCAGTCATCATCGTCTCCTGCCACAATCTCATTCGCAAGCCCTTCATCCTCCACATACCTCATTGCCCAGCCTCGTGGAGGGTTTTTCACCAATTTGGCCACTCTGAGCAGGAAGAAGATGTTCCTTTCTCTCTCATCCCATCTCAAACCATTCTGGGTCAATGGTCTGAATCAGACAAAATTTCATGACTTCCCTTCCGTTCATGCAAATCATGTAATAATTTTGGGGCATTGAGATTTGCTTATTTTCGTCCACATTGTCCAAGGCTGCATCAATGTCTTCCAACCAGGCGTGGATGAACACCATTTGTGTGAGTTTCTTCCCATTTTCATTTAATACACCCATGTACAGGAGCACAACCAAGAACATGGTCGTGATTTCTAAGTTCAACCTGAATCTATGGTAGGCCCTCAAGAATTATGGACCCAAAACTTTCATGGTCACCCAAAGGACCAATGGGTGAGAAGAAGCCATCAACTCCTGCAATCTTTTATCTGTAATTTCGCCTATGAAGGATTGTTGTTGCTTCACTGTGTTTAGGTACAGTGGGGTCTCCATTGGGATTGCTACAACTACTCACACCACCTCTCTGATGCTTAGACTTGAACCGTTTTACACAACTCCTTCTGCTCTCTCTTTTCTTCTAAGAATGGCACTATTGCATTTTTTTTGAGATAACACTAGCCAAGGCCTTTTAACAATGAAGGCATTACTTCCTCATTATGAGCTTTTCAGAGGTCATTCCCCTTGAAGCGTGTTTTCTCGCCACCACCTTATTGTTGATATGGAACATAATAAATGCATGGTATTGAGCTAGCCATTAGCCATTTCCTTTACCTTGGGACTTGCTCGCCTAACTTGCTGCTCGCCTTCTATTGATGGCTCATGTCCTATCAATCCAATTCACTTAGATTTTGTCCTCATTTTATTATGTGCTTCTTCTATTGCCGGTTGTTATGGTATTTATGTTTCCTTTTCCTCTGATTCTAACTTTATCCTGACCTTTGCCTACGTGTTTCCTTTTGACACCTTTTTTTCCAGCTCATTTGCCTTGTCATTACCTTCCTGATATATATGGCTTATTTGAAAGGCCTTGTATTTGCTTACCAGTTGTTTGATGCTCTGCAACAAGTGGTTGAGTTTCCAATTCAGAGCACGTTACCTCTATGGATGGTGTTGATCGTGATGAGCAAGTCCCATTCCAAGTGTACTCACTTCACACCCAAGTCTATACCCAATTGTAATATGATGGAAACTGCTCTAAATTCTATTTCATTGTTCATGCTTATTCCCAGTGAAATGAATTTTTTTGCTAGAGTCTTGCCATGAACATCCCTTGCAATACAACCAACTCCTCCTGGCCCTGCGTTCTCACAAGCAACTCCATCAAAATTTATTTTGGTCCAACCTTCTTCCAGTACCTTCCATATTACTTCTACTCTCTTTGACTTTGATGACTGCCTCATGTCATTTCCACTAAGTAGTGGTGGCTTCAATCCAACAATTTTTTTCATTAGGCTATCATCCCAATTTGTAAACTTCTTCTGCTTACCTACTTTGCACCGGGCATCTTCATTGACCAGTTCTACCATGACCCTTCAAATTTTATCCTAGAGCCTTTGTTCATCTCCTTCCCTTGAAAGATCCCTTTGTTTCATTCCTTCCATATTTCCCATATTACAATGGATGGAGTAATTTTCCGTATTCCACCAAAAACTAATTTGTTACCTCCTTGGGGCCACATTTTGAACTAGGATACTAGGTCTGCTAGCATGAGGCATTGCATATTTAATTTATCTTTGAATCTATTCCAACAATCATTTGCATACGGGCATGTCAGAAGAAGATGATTTGTAGATTCTTCATTCTCTTTGCACATTGAGCATCTTCTCGGTCCTTGAACACCAAAGGTCACTAATCTATCCTCCGTAAGAATTCTTTTTTGGATTTCCATCCATGTAAAGACTCTTGCTTTGGGGAGGCATTTTTTTCCACATATCAACTTGCATGGAAAGTCTTGTCTTGCCATGGCCATTTCTTTAATTTTGTATCCGAACTTCACTTTGTATGTGCTTGTGGAAGACCCACACCATCTGATTATGTCCTTGTCATTGGATGGGACAAAATGTCTACATTTGAGGATTTCTGTTAATGCCTCTTTCTATGCTTGTGGCTCATTGAGGGTTTGAAGATCATTCCAACTCTAGCTAAGGGTCCCCTGATTGTCAATTATCCTACCATAGTTAAAAACTTTGTTCCCCCATAATCTTGTCATTTCTTCCTTGATTTCTTCCAATCCCAAAGAGTTGCTAATGTGGGGTTTCCCACACCATGAATCATTCCAAAAGGACACACTATTTGCATCTCTGATCTCCCAAGTTACATGCTTAGACATAATGTCTTTGCATTCCAAAACGAAGTTCTAGATTGCAGAACCTCTTGGTGGGTTTATTGTGGTAAGGATTGTGGCTAGTTCATCCAAATCTAGATACTTTCTCCTCATAATTCTAATCCACTTCTGCTCACCTTTTGTGTGAAGGTCCCATACCAATTTGGCCCCCATGGCCTGATTCATTAGCAATAGTTGTTTGATCCCAACCCTACCAGCCTCTTTGGGTGTGCACACCTTGTCCCAAGCCAACAGAGGGAATGTTTTTTGTTCCCTTGTTCCATTCCAAAAGAACTTCCTAAAAATTTGAGTACGGGATTCTTCCACTACCTTAGGTAGCTTTAAACATGACATTGAATACACTAGTATGGCTGATAATACTAATTTAACCATTAATAATCTTCTTGCTGAGGACAACCACTTACCTTTCCAAGTTCCCAATTTGTTCTTGTAGTTGTTTACCAAGTTCTCCCAAAAACACTTTTTATTTATCCCTGCAAATAGGGGCATCCCCAAGAAATATCCTAGTAGTGTTGCTACTTTTAGGTTTAGGATTTTGGCTAGATCCTTTTGTAAACTTGGTTGAGTGTTTAGTAAAAAGACCTCTAACTTTCCCCAATTAATGCTCTAACCTGATGCACTATAGTAATCATCTAAAAATTTATTGATCACCCTTGCTTCTCTTCTACTAGCCTCCCACATCAGAATGGTGTCATCTACAAATTGTAGGTGTGTTGTGGGTTCTATACCATTTTCCACATGAACTCCCACCCATTTTCCTTCCCTTCTTAGCTTTTGAATCCCTCTCCCCAGTACCTTTGCTTAATTATGAACAGGAAGGGGGAGAGGGGGTCACCTTGTCTTATCCCCCTTGTAGAAGGAAAGAATCCATGTGCAAATCCATTCACTCGTACAAAAAAATTGGCTATTGAGATACAAATTTTATCCAATTAATCCAATTTTCTTCAAATATAAAATTCCCTAGCACCTCTAGGAGAAATTGTCTATCTACCATGTCATGAGCTTTAAGAATATCCAATTTCAGCACCATGCAAGCATCTATATTCTTCCATGCTGAGTGTATGGTTTCATGAGCAATGATTATTCCTTCTGCTATTCACCTTCTTGGAGAAAATCCACTATGTTCTTCTGATATGACCTCATTCAAGACTTCCTTGAGTCTGTTTGCTATTATTTTGGTGACCACCTTATACACCGTATTGCATAGTGCAATTGGTCTAAAGTTTCTCATCATCTAAGGGTCTTTTTTCTTGGGAATTAGGGCCAAAAATGTGTGATTTACTGCCCCCAACATTGTCATTTTTGTCCTTGATTCTTCCATTGCTACCCATAGATCTTTCCCAACTATATCATAGAAATTTTGAAAGAAACCTATTGGGAATCCATCAGGACCTAGAGTCTTTTCTAGATTCATCTGGAAAACTGCTTCATTGACTTCTTCCAAAAAGACCTTCTGATATGGCCACCTATTTTTCTCTTCCTTTATGATTGTGGGGATTGAGTTCAATAGTCTTTACCTTGTCGCTCTGTTCTCCTGGCTTCCTCTATTCAGAATATCTTTAAAGAATCTGGCTACCTCCTTGTTCACCTCCTCAATAGATTGTGTTACTTCCTCGTTGACCTTCTTGATTTTTGCAATCCTGTTCCTACTTTGGTTGGAGATTGTTGTTTTGTGGAAGTACTTGGTGTTCCTATCTCCTTTCAACCAAGTTTCTCTTGATTTCTGTCACTAGAAGCATTCTTCCCTCTTCAATATTTCTGCTAGTTCTTCTTTCAGACATTTCTCATTCTCAAAATCTATTGCATCCATTCCTTTCTCTATTATATGCTCATTTAGGGATCTGATCTCTTTTTCTAATCTCTCTTTCTCCTGGAAAATGTTCTTGAAATGAGACGTGTTCCATTCTTTGAGCTTGTTCTTGATGTATCCTAGCTTTTTGTTTATCTTGTATAGCTCCAATTTATCTCCAAACTTAATCTCATTCGACCATCTCTCTATTAGCTCCAGTAGGTATTCATCTCTCAGCCACATATTTTCAAACTTGAATGGACATCCTTTATGGGGATTGTCTTGCCCAAATGCAAGCAAAACAAGGAAATGGTCTGACCCTATGAAAGGTAGGATGTGGGCTTCCTAAGTGGTTGTTGCTTCTCCCAAGTCTCCCCAGAGAAAAAATCTATCCAACCTTTCTGCTATGTTGGTGAAGCCCTTCCTTCTATTAGACCATGTGAAAGTTTTGTTTTTGGTATGCAGGTCCTTTACCTAATTTCCATCTGCAAATTCTTGGAAATCTCTTTGAATGGCTATTGTTCTTCCCAAGCCCCCTTGCTTCTCCTCATTATTCAAGGTTGCAATGAAATCCCCTGTTACTATCCTTCTCCCATTTTTCCAATTTTCCAATTCACTTGTTATTTTATTCCACACCTATCTTTTTTCCACAGTGGGTATTGGGCCATTTGTTGTGTTTTGTACACCTCAAGAAAGAGGGACCCTTTTACTTTCATTCTGCATTGTGGCCTTTGGTTTTGAGGATTTGGTTTCGGCATGTTCCTAAAAGATTATCTTACTCGCAAATGCCCTTTTTGAGGAAACACTTTGAAAATCTTGAGTTTTGAGGACTTATTTAAGGTTTTTGCTATTTTGGGAAAATTCCTCTAGGAGGAATTCCTCATATGCTTTGAAAACCTAGTGGCAGATGTTTTACATGTTCCCTAGAAATTCTGATCCTTTGCAAAATTTTACATGGATTGATTTCCCAAAGTTCCATCACCTTATCAAATTCCCGCTTGCATTTTGACATGTCTTGTCAACTACATTAATGCTCAATGGTACGATTCCTGAGGCACCTATTTAGTTGGTTTTTGAGGATTTCTTGTTGTCATTTGCTCTGTGTTTCCATTGAAATTGATTTTGAAGTGCTTAAGCGATTTTCTGATGTGAGTGGTTGATTCAAGGATCTGGCGACAGATTTCTTGCATTTTCATTGTGGTTGCTTGCTAGGGCATTGAAGTTTGTTTCCAGCCGTCGTTGCAACTAAATTCACCTCATCCAAGTATGTGGATTTTTCCTTGCTTGTGTTTCTTGAACATAAATGATGCTCTGGTGTCTTAGGGGGAGATCTTTGGGGTCTATATTTTGCATATTTTGGTGTGAAGCGTTTAAATTAGGGTTTGGTTTATCATTTTTAAGGATATTGATGGCCTATTCGGTGTATCCCCTTGTTGATTGATGAGTTTAGTGGTGCCTAGTATTCCCATGTTGTATTTTCTAGCTCAAACTTGGGTGTATGGTTGCCTCCATTTGGTTCAATTTAGGGTTTTCAAGCTTGTTTGATTGTTGGCCTTGAGTGAGTTCGTGAGTATGTTCTTAATTTTATCTAGGCAAAGTTCACTAGTGCCTATTTTAAACAATCCATCTTCGGGCTTAGTAAAATGGAAAATCCCAAATCTAAGCTAATCCCCCTGTGTTAATGGAAAATTTTAGGGTTTTAAGCTTAGGAGACTGATGATTAAATCTAGGGGATCACCAATCTTCACCGATTCACCTCTGATAGAGTTGAGAACTTGAAAATGAACAATAGAAAACTTGAAACAAATCAAATTTGAGCCCAGGCACTTCAATTTCATGATCTTTCGATTATTCTAGGCGAGATTAGGAGAAATAACAGTTTTTGGGATTTTGTGGCCTTCACAAAATTCCCGCACCTTCGGAATTTCCCAATTTTTCCTTTGCCTTCTCATTTTCCCAGATGTATGCAAAAGCCCGGAGTTACCCATATCTCGCGAATTTCCCTCCCTGGTAGATTTTCTCAAAATGGTTTCGTAGAATGGAGAATTCAAAAGATAATAAGTGCAATATTATGGGATTAGCCTTTGAGGTTTGATTTGAATCATTTAACAATGTTATGTACTTTTCCTCCATATTGTAATGATTGATTTTTGGGTAACCATGTTTTTTCGGAAAATCTGCTGAGTTGGGAATTTCCCGAATTTCCTCCCTAGCTGGATTTCCCCAGACGGCTCGAAATCCTGAATTGCTTAGCAATTGTACCTTATGTCAAATTTAGGAGGTTCTAATCTTAGCTTTGGGTTGATTGGTCATGATTATATAGTTTATGGTAGGCTAACCTCTATGTTGACATTATAAAGGGGGAATTTATTGTGGTTTTTCATTGGATGTAGGCTGAGTCAAGTAGAGTGATGGCTAGCAAGACAATGAGCAAGCAGATGGATCCAAGTGTTGAGGGATCTTCCATCTCTGAAGCAGAAAGAATAAAGTTGGACATAAAGAGTAAGGTTCTTGAGTCTAAGTTTTCCTCCATCTGGGATGAAGTAGGTGACACCAATGTAGGCAGATGGGATTATGAGGATTTTAAAGCAAGGATGGCAGCACAAGAACCACCATTGTTGACCAGGAGGTTAGTCGAATCAGGATTAGCTCATGTGGTTGGTTTTCCTCCTATGATTCAATGCTATGAGCTAGTGCTTGAATGTGCTAGACATTATGACAAAGGTACACAAAGAGTGATCAGTCCTCAAGGCAGGGTGTTGGAAAACTTCTATCCTATATCTGTGGCACAAGCTTTTGACATGCCTGGCAGATCTCATGCGGTGGCTCTGGACTTGGATATTGCCAAAAATTATTTTGAAGATGATTCAAGCAAGGCTTTCTAGGTGGTCAATTCTTGGTTGAAGAAACCTAAACCCCGCATCTCAAAGCTTCCAAAACAAGTATTCAATGCAAAATTCAAACCAGAGTACTATGATGCTATCACATTACTCAGCAGGGTAATAGGTTTGAAGAGTGCTGGGGTTTTTGAAAACTGGATGTTCCTTGTTATAGTGAGGATGGAACATAATACCGATTATCACTGGGCAGGCATTATAAGTGCCATGATACATGATCAACTGTGCAATTTCTTGCAAACTAAGAGCTTCACAATGACTTCTTACCTAGTCCATGCCTTGGCGAGGTTCCATCCATATAAGGGGTTGAGTAGACGAGGAACCTTTAGGTGGGATGTAATATATGAAGTCTATCCACAGCTACATTTGGGAAGCTCAAGCTATAGAACCATGTACATCACTAGGTTGCTCCAAGGTTCAAAGCATGTTAGAATATCTGATAGTGCTAAGTAGTTGATCAGAAGGTATGGGGCTTGGTTTATATAGTTTCCCACCTTTTCTTACATAAGGATAGATGGTTGCCAGAGGGCCCCTTACAGATTTCCTAGGTATCCTACCGATCACCTCATACTCCTAGAAGTCACAAGGTAGATATGTGATTTCAACACCATAGTTTAGAAGGAGAAGCAAAAAATAGGATTTGGCAACGACTTTCCCCTCAAGGTAGGCAGTAATGAGGCTTGCCCTTCCATACATACAGCACATTTCTCTCAAGAGGAGATGAGTACTCTAGGCCTATCTTTCCACTCTAAAAGGTCCAGGTTCGACAAAACTGGTGAAGCCCAAAAGAAGGCTAGTAGAGAGTACAGTCACAAGGATAACCTAGAGGATTACTGGGCTAACTGTAAAGATGAGTTTGAGATTCAAAAGAATAAATTATCTAGGTTGCCAGTCAATTTGATTAGATTGTACAATGTTAAAGTCATCCCAGATCAGATAGATGATGATGGAGATTTAATTTAGGGCCATGACTATGAGGTTGTGAAAAATAAACCAGTTGGAGAAATAGACTGGTTGGGGGAAGAGAAAATAGAATTAGAACAGATCATGACTCTAGTGATTAAATACACAAAATTGTGGCTTAAGCACAAGATTTGCGAATTGGAGAGTGAAGGTGTACAATGCACCTATGATCTGATGGGAGACTTGGAGTCTCATTCTACTTCTAAGGAATCAATTGAGTAGGATCCTAAGGTGAGCTATCCCTTTAAGATAAAGATTAAGGATGCTCAAGCAGAGGAAGGAGAGAAGCAGAGGAGGCCTATTTCCAAGAAGAGGAAACATGTTGCAAGGGAAAAGAAATCTGTAAAGGAGGAACCTGAGGAAAAGGGAGGTGAAGGTGATGCTTCTGCGCTTATGAGAAGAAGAATAGTGAGGTTGTCCCAAAAGAAAAAGGAGTCTTCCAAGGTAGAGGATGAAGCTGGCCCACCAATAGTGAATGTAGAAAATTCAGGAGATAAAACACAAGTGTACACACGGAGATCAAGAACTCCTTCTCCCAAAGATAGTGTGCCAAGGAAGGATGTACCTTTAGCTACCCTTGCTGCAAAACAACATGACAACACCCCTTCTCATGAGACTCATAGTGAACCAGGTGAATCTAAAGAGGCAGAGAGTCACCAAGATCAAGAAGAAGAAGAATTCCAAGAGGGTGAACTTTACAGCGTAGAGGCAGAAATAGACAAGATATTGTGATCCCCTCTGGTAACTTATAAGGATTCACCTACAGGAAATGAAGAGGAAATGCCAATCAAGACTCCTTTGCCAATGCATGAAGAAGAGGAGCATGATAAGAGAAGTAAGGTTAAGATTGGAGAGATTCCTCGAAAAACAAAGTCAATGAGGATCTCTCCGGGGTCAGGCAAGATAAGGTTGAGCAAAGTAAATTTCCATAAGGATCCGCTGCGCCTACTTGGCTGATAGAGAGCTGGAAGAGAAAGCAAGTTGTGGTGGATGACATTCTCCTAAATTGGGATGACTTACTCAGGCCCAAATTGGGAAAGGTAAAACAGTACGCTAAGGTTATTATTTCAAGATTGAAAGAGATAGAGAAAATAATAGGGTGGTTCACATTGCTACTCCTACTCCCCGGGAGCAAGAATAGTGTATGATGTGGACTGTAGTGATTATATGTACAAACTATCAACCTACTTCCATGGAATGGAGATATGAAGGCTATAGTGTAGTAATCTGGGTAGATTGGAGGAAAGAGGTGCAAATTGCAGGAATTGAAGAAGGAAAATGATAAAATTAAGAGGTATCTACAAGACTTGATGAAACCCTTGCAATCTATTAGCTCCTCATCATCTGCTGCAAGTTTTCTGCCACAAGAAACAATAACTGAGTTGGAGAGGATGAAAACCACTACACATGCCACGACAAGTTGGTTACAAGGAGTGAAAACTAAAGGAGATAATGCTATCAAAGACATCCTCTCAACCGATGGGGATGCTATGAGATCAATAGATTGGTTAAGGAATGTACTAGCTCAGAATAGGGAGGATGTAGACCTCTTGTTGCAGAAGACCAAAACTATCATGGAATACACTAAAGACAAATTGGTAAGTGATGGAATTCTTCCTTCGTCCGAAGCTGCAAAACCCTGGGAATGGTTTGAAGTTTTGCAAATATTGCAAAGAATTTTAAAAAAGGTACATAAGTAGGGGAAGCAAATTGAGGACAATCTGACTGAGATCTACAACAAATGCATTTCTTTCTTTGAAGTTATAATAGGAAGAAAAAGGTTTGTACCAAAACATCTGAGCTTGGAGCAACTGAGAAAATGGTGGCGTGATATATATTCTCCAATCAATGAGGACCCAGGCACTGAACATCAATTAGATGATGCAGCCACATACATTGCATTAATGGATAAATATTAGACCATGAAGGTGGATTGGGATAAAGTTGTAGAATAGTCAAGGGAGGACATTAAGTCCATTGAAAGGAGAATCAAAGTTTTTGTTATTCCACCTATAGCCGAATTGGAGAAGATATTTTTGATGGTGCAAGATAGGATGGAGCGAGCTAAGGACAAAGGGGGAAGCAGTTAATACAATGCCTCATTGGAATTTGTGCTTCCCCATTATTTTTCTTCCTCCTTCACATGCATTGGGCTGAGCTATGTTGGAGATCCCAAGCTGACCTGGATGAAGTGCATGCATTTAATTCATATTTGACTTTATTTTGAATTCCTCTTGGCCAACTTGTTTTAGGGGTTGATTGTTTTGTAACCCTATTTGGGCCGACATAAGATGTAATCTCTATAAATAGGGTTTGTGCCTCATTTGAAAGGGCTAGATAGTTTTCACCTTGGATCGAATTAAGCAGTATAGTGAGAGCTAGAGTTAGGATTTAGTTCATTTTGAGCAAAGTGTTGTAACATAGAACACTAGAATTGTTGCTATTATTGGATGATTCAATACAATTGAAGACATTGTGCTTTGGTGATCTCTCTTGTGTTGACTTATCTTGCATGGTTCTTGTAGTTCTATCTTTTGAGATTGTTTGAGAAATATTGGCATAAGTTAGATTTAGAGTTAGATTTGAATTAATGGTGTTTATGGTTTGATGCTTGAAGTGTTTGTAGCAATCCCTAGTCCATACTTTTTGTAACTAGTTGATTGTTAGTTGCTTTGCAAAGTTAGCCTTGGACTTATATATTCATTGTGCTTAGTTCAATTGTGGATATTTGTTCATTTCAATTGCAATAAAGTTGTTTTGGATGAATTTCATGATCTAAAAATTTTTAATACCTTAGAAGATTGCACTATCTCTGTAAGATTGCAGATTCATCTGGGTCAAGCAAGAATCAGTTTCTGAGGGATTGGTCCATTTCAAGTATTCTATCATTTGCATTATTAATTTTAGGATTAGAATGAATCTTAGAAATCTCTCTGAAACCCTTATCTTTTCTTGTTTCTTTTATCATTTGGGTTAGATTCAGGATTTGAAGTATCACCATATTACTAGATCTGACAAATTTGAGGATTTAGTATTTTATCAGCAAGGTCCTTGTGATTACCAGCATTTTCACATTATCGAGTTGTTTATGCATTGTCAAGACCTAACATTAGAGACCTTGGGTTATCTCTTGAGGCTTGCTAATAGAGATTTGCTTTCAAGAGATAGAATATCATATTTTTTTCTGAGTTGTTGCGAAAACACCATCAACACCATATACATTGATGATGAAGAAGATTTCATGCCTCCTCAGTCTCTTGAACTTTATCAATTTCCAATTTTCAACTTCTTTCTCCACTTCCCCATCTATTGCTAGAGGATTCTATAATACTTCTAGACCACTAAACACTCCTATAGCCTCCTTGAATTGGCCTTTCCATTGTCTCCAGTTGCTCAATCTCTTCTTTCCTTCCTCCTTACTCCATTTCAACTCCTAGATTAGAATTATGTCCACTTTTGATTGGTCAATTTGGTGCTTGACCATGTGCCATTTGTCAAGGGCATTAATGCCCTTGACATTCCATATTATTATCCTAATTCGGCCTTGGGAAGGAGGAAATCCTTCCCAATTCTCAGTTTTCTTTGTCTTGTAGCATTACCTACAATTAGCAGCTTAGCTTTGTTTGTTTTCTGACCCCTTTTGGTTTTCTTTTTTATGTTTGGTTTGTTTATCTTTGATTTGGATTGCTCAAGCAACCTTTCTTCAAACAACTCTCCCTCCCCTAGCTCCTCCCAGAGTTATTCTTTTCCTTCTGCGTATTAGTCACTCTCCTCTTCCTCAGACTATGAATAATCTCCTTCCTCCTGGTGATCTTCTTCGTCATCTTTTTTGTTGCTCTACATTCCCTTTACTACCTCTTCTCCTACCTCTAGGGATCCCCTCTCTACATTATTTATTTCCTTGGACAGTTCCTAGATTTGAGTGTTGATGTCCTTCTGGAGTTCCTTTGTGTCTCCCAGGAGAGTGTTGAGAGATTTTTCTACTTGGGAGGCCTTAACCACTGACTATGTCTTCATTGGGTGGGATGCCTTGCTACTATTTTGAATTTCATCTTCGACCTTCTTCCTCTTAGGATTTGTTCATCCATTCTAGGATGAGTCTTTTGGGGATTGAGTTGCGTCTCCTTGGGATATTCTATTCCCTATTTCTTTCAGTTCCTTCTCACTTTCACTGATCCCTTTTCCCCTGTTTGAGGTGCCTTCCTTGAATGCTTCTCTAAAGAGGCACTTTTTAGGTCCTGTTCCTTCCCACACCTCTATTTCTTGCTGCCAACTTTCGTACTTTGTCAAAAATTTTAAGTTCTTGTAGATTCCAACCCCCTCATCTATTTCGACTAGGATGCAAAATTTTGCACCATCTTTTCCATTTATGAAGTCCTCATCTGCCCCTAGGCACACTCCTAGGGCATCACCTATTCTCACCATAGCCTCCACATTCCAAAATTCTAAGGGTAGATCCACCAATTTGATCCAGGTAGGGATTTGTTTTATTGTATAATTCTAAGGATCAAAATTTGATCTCCAATTTAGGTAGTGGAAACTATGACCATTCAGAAATAGGGGTTTCCCATCTACTGTTTCCTGCTTTCATTGTTGATCTACACATTCTATAAGAAATAAATAATTTGGTAATTGGTGGATGGTTACCTGATCCTTGAAATTATTTTTCCACCAAGCTTTGATCTCCTCCCTAGGGTACCCTGGGCTGCTCCACTTGGAAAACATAGCTCTATCCATTACTCTGATCACTATTGGTTCAATTGCATTAGAAGGAATTTGATATAGCTTGCTTCCCCATGGTCACAAACTTTCACCCTTGCTCACTCCTTTCCCTTTACTTTGGAATTTCCTCCTATTCGCTTTCCTTATGAACAGTTCTTGATATCTTTGGTTCATTCTTCTCCAAAATTCAAATTCTTCTTTTTTTTTTTGGCTCATTTTTCCTTGATTCTTCAGCTTTGGGTTTTTCGAGCCTTTCACTTTCTAGACTTTGTTGGTGCACTTCTGAGTGCCACTTCCCTTGTGATTCCAGTTGAAGTCTGACAGTTTTCCATGGTATCCCTTTTCCCAAAACCACCCATGCCTTGAGTCTCACATGCTCCAATTTTCCTTATTCTCTTGATGCCTTATTGCATTCCATCCTTACTAAGGAACCCACCTTCCTCCGTCACCTTGGAGTCTTCTTCTCTGGTTGTGGTCTTTCCTTTTGAAAATCTCCATCTTGCGAAACTACGGGTGACACTTATCCACCCAAGTTTCATTTTCAAACACCCACTGGGGGATGTGATCTTACTGCTTCAATTTTCCATCCTCATCCACTTTCTCTCTTGGACGACAATCCTCCTCCATATCTCCCCATCGTCTCCTTTTCACTTCTGCAAATTTTTGCTCCCTTCGCCACCTTGCACCATTTCCCACATATCATATCTTATGTATGTGTCATCATGAAGTTCATATATATTTATAGCTCATCGATTAATTATAGACACATAAAGAACTCACATAAGGCAAGAAACTCAAAAAAACCTTGATCAATCAAGAAACCAAAGAGTAAAACCAAATTCATTCAATTCATAGAGACAGCCTATCTTAGAAAATGACGACTAGCCAATTATTCCATTACGTCAAGACTATGACCAAAAGGTACTTACCTGGTTCATGGACTAACCATTATAATAGTGGGTGTGTGAATTTAGTTTGGGCTTTGTTAAGGGTTTCTAGACCAAATCCCTCTCCTGAGTGATACTTCCCCTCCCTTCTAGAGGCTTGATCCCTATATCTTCATTCAACTTAAAACATTGTAATGGTAGTTAGTTGTTCATCAAACAATCATTTGCAAATACTTGAATTATTTTCATAATTAGAATACCAAATTAAACCAACATTCATAACATTTCTATCTACAAAGCATTAGAATGTTCATATTGCAATACATGGTATTCCACTAATTAAAAACAAATTCATTCTTGCATATTCACATATTTCATTCACCTAACAAATATTTTAGAGTAACAATTCACATTCATCAACATTTTTTCTCTTATTGGTAAAAGTAACTTGGTATCTATGAAATGGGGTGTAACATACTCCCCCCTTGTGAATCATTTTTCTCAATGATTTTATGTGCTAATCATATATATATATATATATAAAATCAAATAAAGGTTTTACCTTCAATTTTTCTCTTCATGTAAGAAATAAACATATTCTACTAGTTAATAACAAAACATTCTTCCCTCAAAGCATGACCTTTTGCAATCTTGTCCATGCTGGAATTTGCACTAAAGGTCCAACTAACATATAGGGAGAACTTGTGTGCTTTCACACACACTTTCTCTTAAGAGCTATACTTCGTGATCATATTAACTCCCATGTGTACTTCATAAGTAAAATAGTGACCATATCCAATTTGACATCTATACCACATCAACTAGGAAAACACGTTCTCATTGGCTAATGCAATTATCCTAAGTGTAATCCAAATAGAAAAGATTGTTGGTGTATTGCGCACTACACCATGGGTCCCATCTTTCCCTTTGGTTTTTACTCCAATAGATAACTCCAATAGCCAAGACCCTCCATCATAAACTCAAACATTTTCCTTAAGCACATTAGTATTTCCCTTGACTATTGTCCCTCTTGAGCATAACATTGCCCCTAGACACCTATCAGTTCTAAGCATAATGATACTTCTTCTTATTTTAAGTTTTGTATCAACAAAGTTTCTTTGCTCATTTTGATCTCTTATTCCATTTTGACAACCTTTTTGGTTTAAGGTTATCCCTATTTCTTAGCCTATTTCAGCTTAATAGATCTATTCAATCCTTCTTTCCATATAATGGTCCTAATCTCAATGATAGAAGTTTATAAGTATTTGGTTTATTCCCTTTTTCCCATTTGGCTAACTCAAAGTAATAATTCGATCAATTGAATTTCTTATAAGATGATCATGGTTTACTCAAAACCTCACCATTACCTATTTGTTCTCATCTAAGACAACATTCTCAGGAACAATAAGCAACTACTTCGTGCACAATATGTTGTTTTTAGGACTAATATCCTTTAAATAAAAAATTTCAATCAAAATTTGGTTATCTTGATGAGTCTGTCTACCATAGTGTTATGCTAGTTCAATAGACATCAAAAATTATTCCAATGATCTACCACTTCCTTACTGGATTCTCAAGAGAGTATTCATGTCCTTCCGATGACGACATCTTATCTTCATCTCTTGGCATGTTGAACAATTATCTTGCTATATTCCTTCCAACATCTTTACTCTATCCCCCTTCCAGATTATAGTGGTTCCTCATCTGAAAAATAATTTTGTCATTCCAATGTCCTCAATATGCCATCAATTTACCTCATTTCATTCATTACTCTCCCAAAATTTTGGGTTCATAGGTTCTTTTTCATCCCATATTAGTTTATTTCAAATAAGTGAAAATCTATTTCATGGACTCATGCGACATTTGATTCCAAAGTAATAATGGTTAGATATTTTTTAGAGATAGATCTACTTTATATTAGGACATCCATTCCTTGGATTTCTTTTTGTCCTTTGATCATTTCCAAAGTTGTAATCCAATTTTTAGCTCAATCTATCCTTCCTGATGGGCATTTGTACTAATTTTAATGCAATTCTTGTTTAATCATGTTGGTTCCCAAAAGATATCAAATTTTATTGCATACCTAATTACCAAGCACAAATTTCTCTCAATGACTCAAAATCATGAGTAATTAGATTTTCCCTTTCTTATTTCATAGGCAATGATCTTTCCTTTCATGATCAAGCATATTTTCTATCCTTTTCTAAGGCATCAATGATAATAGCAATTGATCTTTTGATCAAATTTTATATAAAAAAGTTTTGTGTGATAAAGATTCCTTTCTCATTGGTCATAATCCTTATCCTTCTGCTATCTTTCTCTAAAGAAAACTCCAATCTCTCTACCCTTGTGATCATGGAATATATGACTTCGGTTGAAATCTTCCAAGTCAAAAATACATTTAATGAATTTTGTTGTGTGGGGTAATTTATTTGAGTTAATCCACTCTCTTTCTTCCTCCCTTAGTGTTTCTACAATATTGGTTCAACTAAAAGTTGAACTCTTAACAAGCATTGCTTCCCTAAATTGATTTATCATTCCTCGTTAGTGGCTTTCTATTGCCAAGTTTTCTTTCCTTCCATGGCATGACTTGAATATACTTTTTGTTTCCAAAGTTAGATTCATCATTGATCTCTAATCTCATAGATTCAACAATTGGATCATCAATAAAGAGATCTAATGAATAATCAACAACTTTTCAGGCTAAGAGGCACTCTATTTTCCAATTCTCTTTTCCATGTATACTAATATCCTTTTTGTGAAGGAATATCCCTATCCACAAAACCTCTTTTGTTGATGTTCTTTCAACTTAAAGTGTTATTTTCTTACTAATTCTTTTGATTTGACACTTAGTGTCACTCCATATCCCATTTCCTCATGGAACCACTAAACATAAGTTTTCTTTCATTGACTAGTTGGTAAGTTCAATTTGCACTTCTACCAAACTATGTACTAATTGAACCTTTGTCATACTAGATTTACCTTTTGGGCTTCTTTCTTACAGTCCTCTTTCAAGTGACTTTGTCCCAATTCTTGGTAACTTTATTTTCTCATAACCTAAGTACTCCAAAGTTGTTTGATTTCTTTTACATTCATGATTACAACCTTCCGTATAAATGGGTACAAGATACTCACATAGCTCTTTTGAGTTTCCTTTGGCAATATAGATATACAAATGATTCAAATGTTGCTGTATTGGTGCATACACTCTAGATATTCTCTTTCTCTAGTGCAAGCATCCTAATTGTCTCCAATACTGGCGCAAACATCCCCAAACCTTGGTAGCCAATTGTGGAGGAGAAGCATCACTCAAGCACTTTTCCACCATCCATGGACTCCTATGCAGTCCCCCACACATCTGCCGCATGTTGCAAGATGGCCCTACCCTTTGACGAAGGTGCTGGTTTGGTAACCTCATAACTTTTAGCCTATTTGAACTCAGTGTTGTGCCCTACATGACTAGAACTTAAATACATCCTATCTTGTATGTCATATACATCCTATCTTATATGCCAATAATGGAAGTTAGCGTGCATAAAAGGAACACAATGAAATTGACAGTGTAACCAATGGCACATTACACTACTTAGGCCAAAGTTTCATATAAAAATTCATCCTAGATCACATACACTTTCCTAGTTTGATTTGTCTCAAGATCATGTACACTATGCATAGGTAATTCCTTCATGAGGTAATCTTTAACACCAAGAACAACCTATTCCCCTTTAAACTTACAATACTACTTCTACTAAGTATCTCCCATGCATAAGCTAACTCTCCATTGGATACTCTAATCTTAGAAATAACCTATGAGCTCTCATGGCTCTAAATGGACAAGAGTTTTGTGATATATAACTTTATAATCTAAAGTATAGCTACATAAGCTTCATAGAATAAATGAATCCATTCAAGAATATATGATGTCCACAAGTGATTCTCATCATGAGTATAATCTCATCAATAAATGACCTCAATCGAAGAACATTCATATCAATAAATGATTCTATTCAGGAGTGTACTCTCTTTAGTAAAGAGGGTTATTCAAAAAGTAGAATCTTGTCAACAATACGACTTCATATCAAGAGTATAAAGCAACCAAATAGGTAACAACTCTAACTAAATAGGTAATCCTTCCTATGGCTCAAATCTTAAGGTAATTCCAAAACTCAAGTGATTAACTTAATCACATAGGTGAGTCTCAACCTTGGTATATCCTAATCCTAGGATTAAGTCAACATTCATTAATCAGTTTGATCATGTAGGTTAATCTAAACCCATGTGTTCCAAACAAAGATCTTTATAAACAACCCAACCAAGTAGGTTATTCTCAACCTCTTGGTTCCAATGAGTTATCAAGTTAATATCTCAACCTAGTAGGTATTTCTCAACCTAGGGTTTCAATCAAATAAACTTCTCAACCCAAATAGATTAATCTCATCCTAGGGTTTCATTTGAGAGTAAGGTATCCTAGGATGATCGCGAGTGTTATTGCTAGATCAAGGGGTTCCATCCTGCATGATCCATCTCACGTCTGGTATCTTCTAAGCTTTAGCTACCATTGCATATTTTCGTAGCTTGAATTCTTTGTATTCTCTCTTGATTATAATCAAATTCAATTCATTGTAACTTTGAAAGTTTCATCTTAGACAACTTGTTCCATTGAGTATGAAGATGGTTAATTTTTTGAAAAAGTTTTAGATTGATTCAAATCGAGATTAAGTCAATGGTAACAATGGATGGTAGTTTCTATTGTAGTACTATATATGCCATGAATTATCTATGACGGTGAATTGTTGGTGGTGAATTTTTCATGGGATGAATTTGTCATGGCAAATTGTTGGTGGTGAATTTTCTTGGTGAATTGTTGGCCGTGAATTTGCTTGAAGCCGTTTGTGATTTAGGTCTCTCAAAAGACTAGCACCCACTTTTGGGAGAAATAGAAGTTTGGGGCTTGAGGCTCGATATTGAAATTCTTGCAGAATGACACCCACTTCCTCAAAAACTCATCCCTCTCACACATTGTTTCAAATGTTAGCATTGTGAACTCATCATCAGACTCAAGCAAGAAACTTTTTTGGCAGGTCAATCCACAACCAGAATTGAGAGAACCTTATTGGTAGTAAAGAGAGGAGGCTCTTTCAATGGATCCATTGTATTCATGAGGAAGTCCACAGCCAAAAGATCGTGAGCCTCTCGTGGTCTCTTAGCTTCACACAAATTCACCATCAACAATTCACTGACGAAAAATTCACCGCCAACAATTCATCGCCATGACAAATTCATCTCATGGAAAATTCACCACTAGCAATTCCAAGACCTTGAGATTATATAGTTGTCATATGTATATTTGCAATAGTATAGTAATAGAGATGACTGATATTGTTGTATAATTAGTATACTAGAATAAAATAAAATATATTGAAAAATGTTTTCATTTTTATTATCATAAATCAAATTTTCTAATTGTATATGCGATCAATTATCCACAGCGATGAATTGATGGTGGTGAATTTTCCACGAATTGAATTTATCATAGTGGTGAATTGTTGGCGGTGAATATTGTTGGCAGTGAATATAGTGGTGAATTGTTGGCGGTGAATTTTCGTTGACTCTCATACCTTAGCGAGAATTAAAAAATTCAAAAAGCTTATTTCTATTGTCTCGTATGGAATACTTCTGGTATGAATTGTAGAGATTAGAGGGAAAAATGTTTATGTATTTCTGAGAGTCAATGTTTGAGGAGGAGAGAAGGGCTTGGGTTTGAAAGGAAGTTCCGAGCCAAGAGTTCACAAGGGAATAGTAAAGCGATGGTAGGCATCGCTTTTTTATACACTGAAATCTAATGTCAGATAATTCTCAGAGACTGGATGTACCCGTTGCTTTTGTTTGTGAGGGTAGGTTTGAGTGGCGCTAAGGAAAATATGTATGCACAGATCTTTACCTACGAACGATACAGTGTAGAATACTTTCCTGATAAGTGTAAAACTAATACACAGTCACAATCTGCAAATCGGTGCGTCTCCAGTGCATTGGCAATAAAAATTGCAATGGCAACCAAAGGGAAATAACCATATTCAAATTCAAGTCTCTTAGCACTAATTTTCAGATTCTTGACAAAGAATGAGCTTGAATCATACGTTCTAGTTTTTATCAAATCTGTCCACGACCACGGTGGGACTCGAACCCACAATCTCCCGCTCCGGAGGCGAGCGCCTTATCCATTAGGCCACGCGGTCAATCATTGATACCGATCTTATTATAAATCTCCTCGGTTGATTATACTATATCGACGAATAATTGTGCACCATGTCATCAGGTTTCGTTCAATGGCTTGACCTCGACTGGTAGACTATCGTGCACCATGTCCATCAATGGCTTGAACTGTGGGGGACAAATTTCTGAATTTCCCATACAGGGTTTGTTTGTTAAACATACATCCTGTACCCACATATAGTGGTCTAACTCCATCTTTATCTGTAAGAACGATTCTGAAAAAGATTTTGAGGTCTAATCTTCTCTCCATAACAAGAATATTCATTAACGAAGATCTAATACCGGAGGAAGAGCTTTTAAGTGAAGAAGTTTTAAAAGAGAAAGAAGCTGGAAAATGGACCTAGACTAGAATACAAGAATTTTTGAAAATAAAATGCAGGTTTATATTAGACGAATAATAACATAATACATTGTTCATTCCAGCCATATATTACACTATTTACGTTGAAGAATATGGTGTTTCGACTGCAATATCTATCGCTGCGGTTGATAACATCAAACCTTTGTTGGAATTGAACGTAGGAAACATTATCCTAACCGGATGGTTCTTAGACGGCCTTACTGTTATTGACATAATGATCATAGTCCAGGTTTAGAATGTATAGTTCAATAAGAGTTCTTTTGCCCATTAACAAATTTCTCGAGAATAAGCAGAGAGGATTTCTACTCACAACTTAATTGCCATGAGCCATAATAGAATTTAGCTTCAACAATTTGATTCAACCGTGGCCTGAGGTTAATCGTTATGCATCTTTCATTTTCAGAGATGTAACTGACTTCTATTGAGCAACTGTAAAACCGACCCAAGTACTAACCATTATCTATGGAGACGTGGACAGCATCTTCCATGCATTATAAATTCTATCTGATGCTTGCAAGTGCCATACCATTTCATATGTTAACTGTCGTTATATTTTCTTGCATTGTTTGATTCTACTGCCAACAAAATGTCTAGAGAGGTTGTTTAAGTCAATTTTAACTGTCTAGAGTTGAAGAAGCACCCTTCAATCATCAAAGAGAGTTCATCCGGATGAATAAAGAGTAAAAAGTAGACTTCAATCTATTGTTGATTCTACCGGAGCTTCTCTGTTATCATGGGAAACATAGGGCTGTTTGTGAAGGATGGAAATACCTTTTTTCACCAGTAGGAAATACCTTCAATTTTTTATTCTCAATAATCCTTGTAATTTCTCCTATGCAATCTTGGAGCTGGCCTACATTTCTCCTACATGATGAACTTTGGGTTGAATGATTTATACCTACTTCAAACAATGCCCACTTCTCACATGTACAACTACTATTAGAAATTTTCAGAGTTCTTGGTTGAAATGTTAAATCAGGTGCAAGATGTTGCAAGTTGTATGCTTTTGGTCTTCTTGTGCTATGCAGTGCAACGCTCGGGTTCATGACATGGCTTAATCGCCTCTCATGGATTCATTAACACTAGTGGTTGTATCTGGCATTAACAGGTCAATCTTTTGGTGCAACATTTGGTAGTCTCCTTGTGTTGTGCAATGCAACACTCAAGTTCATGCCATGGCTTAACCACCTCTCGTGGATTCATTAACTCTAGTGGTTGTATTAGACATTAACAAGTCGATCTTTTGATGCAACGACAATTGTTTGTGCAACACAAGAGCCTTTGTATTTTTTTCTATAGGGAGGGAGTAGAAAAGCCCACTTTGTTTTAGGCAATTATTTTAGTAGAACATTGACAATGCTTACTCCTGAAGTTGAGTTTAGATCAAGACAATATTTCATTGTACTAACATTTGACTCCTCTATAATGACATGCATCTTAGTCATAGAGAAAAATAGGGGAGACAAAAACAAAAACAACATGATAATTTGCTGACCACATATGAATGATAGTTGGGCCCTCTAGTATCCACCTATTTGATTTGAGTAGTTGAATCAAATTTCCAGGTTCACAAGCCTATTCCAATATAGAGTGGTAAATAGTACAAGAGCTCTGATTAGGTACATCAACCATAAAACTCTTACTCATTATATCATAGCCTACTCATTAAATCAAAGCTTACTCATTATATTAGAGCTGCCCATGGTAAAAGAAAGAAAATATTGAGATTTCAATACAATTAAGTCTTTATTAATATTATTAGAGAAAAAAATAGGATCTAGATATCTAAACAAGGTAAGGGAGGCTATTTTTAAATATCAAATAGCTCAAACAGTTCAAACTATTTTTTAATTATTTATTATATTTTTTAATAAATGGGATGATACTAACAATCTTCCTAAGAGTAGGTGATTCTAATTGACACTTCTAAAATTTCCAAATTATCATCAAATAGTAGTAATTTATAGGATAATTGTAGTGTCAATAATACAAAAGAAATAGAAGAAATGCAAATCTTTTTAATAAGTTATATATTAAAATATATTTAAAAATTATCTAAAGCTTTAGATACTATTTTATTTCCACTTAAACTTTTAATTTACTTACTAATTGCATATTTAACTGTATAGTTAATTATTGCATAGCTATTTACTAGTTTTTATCTAATAAAGTACACAACTATAATTAAATGAAAATAAAAACAATTTGTAGAGTTAGTAAACTTTTTTATATAGACCATACATTTTATTTGTTTTGTATTTTACGTTTAGTTGTATGTTAGATTTTATAACTTTTGTTAACATATTCACAACATTACACTCCATTCATCAATGTCATTGTAGTTATGAATCTCATCTTAATAAAGATTTTTAGTAGCGAAAAGTAAATTTCTTGATGAGAAATTTAGATGGAATCATATTACTATGAATGTTTATGGAACAATAAAAAAATAGAGAACAACAAAAACTAGAAAAAAAAGACACAACAAACTAAGTGGACTTCATATTGTGGAGGATCATAAGGGCACTCCACTCATCTACAACCAGGTTCAATCTTTCATTCTATGTGTCTAAAGAAGTTTCCTTGATACTTTTATTTTCCTCGTAGATATTCTTTATTTCCTTTTTTATTTGTGCCTCCTCTCTTCTAGGTTGCAATTCCTCTTGTTATGATCCTCCTATAGACAAGTCATAGAATTTATAAATAATTACATGAGGTCTTTGGTAATAGAGAATAGCCTAACCAAAGAGCCCTTAAATTGAAAAACTATGTTATCTAATAAGTTTATTTTCTCCTCAACATTTCATGTTTTCTCTTCTTCTAGTAATTACTATTACCCTCCTCATCATTTTCTTTGCACTCTTTTTTCTTGTGATGTTTCAAAGGGATGGATAAAGATTGGGACCATGAGAGTTGATTTTGTTTCCATGAGTAGTTGAGACCATGTTATGTCATGATTTAGAAGTGGTGTTCACCTATTACAATTTAGCCAATGTTTGACATGATTAGAAGTTTGAAAAGGTCTTCAAAGTCATGTATTATTCATCAAGATTAATGTTGTTAAACTAGTAAATGGAATTAAATGATAGAATTGTACCTAAAAAAAATATGAATAAATATATGTAATTTAATCACATAACTTTTAAAAATATAGTCTATATTTTTACAATTTGTATGGTGTAGCTAAAGCATCACTACATATTCTAAATTTTCTTAGACCCATGAAACTTTCCTAGGATCTAATATCTATGATATAATCATAGATCCATAATTGATCATATTAAGATATTCTATACTCAATATAATGGAGAAAATTACATAGAGTGCAATACACATACATGGGCCTCTTAGATGCATGAGTCAAGAATGACACATGTCCAAGATATAGTCTATATTTTTTACAATTTGTATGGTGTAGCTAAAGCATCACTACACACTATAATTTTTCTTAAATACATGAAACTTTCCTAAGATCTAATATCTATGATCTAATCATAGATTAATAATTTATCATAAGATATTCTATACTCAATATAATGGAGAAAATTACAAAAAGTGAAATACACATACATAGGCCTCTTAGATGCATGAGTTAAGAAGTTAACTCTTAATCACTCTTAATCAAGAGGTAATTTTACTCAATCTAAATAATATAGAGGTGACAATGACAAAATAAAGGTGGAAATTAATTGTCATCAATCAAGGATTAATAGGAAATTTGTGGCATTGAACCACCTCAAGTCAAATTATACATGTCACTATTAGCTACCTAGGTGAGAGAAGTTAAATATCCATAATATCTTAAGTAAAATTAGTAACTAGGTGCAATATTACACTTAGGAAGAGTCATTTGTGTTATTAGATCTAAAAGTAGCATGGTAAGTAACGAGATACTTAATATTTTTTATATGTAACTAGATCTAGAGTGAGTGGCATACAAGAATATCAAACTTGAAGAGCATAAATTTAGTCCCGATATGAATACTTATAAAATAATTTAATAATATTTATACATACTTATATTTTTATCTCTCCCAATATCATGAAATTTCCTAACATTTTGTTTTTGGTAAGTAGTTAGTTTAAAAAAATCTAAATCAATGATTGAAGGGTAGTTGGAGGAAGTTGAACTTTTTATTAGGTGTTTGTGGATTGACCAAACTAGTAGCTCAATTGAAACCAAAACATGTTCAGACTATCATACATCTAAACTATTAAGGTAAATAATTAAACAAATAAGTTTGATTATCTAATCAAAGGATGTACCCTATGATTATTTTAAGGTTAGAACATTCAGTAAAATCCATGATGTTGTTAGTAATATATAATTGTTTACATTCATGGGTTTTTGGTATTTTATTTGATTACCATGTGTTACAAGGGATCGATGGATGTGAGATTTAGTAGAGAACCTCACACTTGAATCTATAATTGTTCTCCAATAATTGATTAAGTTAGACCTATCCTAGAATATTTTTTTATATATTTTTTTTAAATTGATCAAATGGTCACCCATCATTGAAGCATATGCTTGAAATGTTATCTTATTAGGTGAGTCATTAATTTTTTCCCCAATGAGTATTTGAGACCATACCATGTGGTGATCTAAAAGTGGTGATCATTCATACAAGTTTATTTAATATTTGGAACCTTTAAATTCTTCTACATTCAAGTCTCTCTTCATCACCAAACCTTCATCGATAAAGTTTTGGGTAGCCCCACCATCAATGAAAATAGTAATCCTTTGTCTTTCTAGCACTCTACAAACCTTGAAGGGAAGATATTTCATGGATCCAATGAGAGAAACAAGTGTACTCTCCCTTGTGACTACATGTTCTTCAACAATATGATAAAAAAAAATTCAAATACCTCTATTTCATCCTTTGACTCTGAATATTTATTTGACACCACTTTTGTGTAGTGTATTTATCCTTTATCTAAGTATCTATGTCCAAAATTACATGAATTTCTACAAGAGAAACATAGCTTCTTCCTCTTGAGTTCATTCTTCGTCTTATCCATCTTACTTGGATTTAGGGGTGATTCCAAGTAGGATGTTCGGTGCTCTTATGATAAGACTTCTATTTTGGCACTAGTGGTGCATTCTTGGAGTAGGATTTTATTTTGGTCATTGAATCCTCCAAACTTAAAGGCTCTTTTGATTGCCTCTTGCAAGGAATTTAAATCAAACTCCCTTACCAAACCCTAGAGTGATTTGGAAAGGTGTTCTACAAAAAGAACTATGAGTCTCCTTTCTATCATATTTAGAACCATCACTGATATCATTTGAAAATTTTCCACATAGTGTTCAACTATATACTCTCTTGCCTCAATCATGCTAGCTCCTTGAATTAAACCTTTGGATCCCTAATGTCAAACCTATCCGTGAATATTTAGTTGAACAATGGTGGGAAGCTATTTAAAGAGTCATCCCAGAACATAAATTTTTCTCCACTGCTTATAGACCAAGTTAAATGCAAGGTGATAAATTCTCTGCAAGTTATGATGAAGTTCCACATTTTGGAGCCCTCTAGGGGGTTTCACATTGTGAAAATACATCAAGGACTAAGGAATACATGTATTTTTTTGCATGATTATGGTCCATTTGGAGTATGGATTTGCAAAAAAATTCCATGCTAGTTTTCTCCCAAAGCCAAGTTCCTTGCTTCTAATTTGTGTAAACTTGCTCCTCTATGTTTCTTTTCTTCACACAATTTATTCCATGAAACTAGCAAGATTTTTCTCATTTTCTTATTGTCAAGGTTTCCATGCCAGAGAAACTTTCTGATGTATATCTCTATATTTTCTTGCACTACTTTTGGTAGCTTTAGGACTAACATAACATAGTTGGGGATAGTTGAAAGGATTTATTTGGTTAACATGAACTTTCTTGTAAATGTTAGCGATCTTCCTTTCCATAATGCAATTCTATTTTGTATTTGAGACAAAATTTTGTTCCAAAATTCAAACTTGTTTGATCCTAAAAAGAATGGGATTCCCAGATATTAGCTTGGTAGTTCACCTTGATTTAAATTAAGAATTGATAAGATATGTGAGGACACCATTGGCAAGGTGTTTTGAAATAATATGCTTGATTTTTTATCATTAGTTTTTTGGTTTGATACCCTACAATAGTCTTATAAGACTTTTTTAATGCTTCTTGCCTCTTCAAAAGTAGATTTGGAAAATAAAAATGTATCATCTACAAATAACGAGTGAGTTAGGTTTATGTTTGAGTTTGGGATACCTATACCTTTCCATGCTCCTTGATCATGAACCCTTGATACTACCCAACTCAACAATTCTATCATTAGGATTGAAAGGAAGGATGATAGCAGATGAACTTTTCTGACACCTTGTGAGGATTTAACGAAATGTGTTTGACTACCATTCACCAATACATAGAACTTGGACTGTGATATTCAAGAGCTAATCTGACAACACCATTTGTGGGAAAAGCCTAGTTTTTGGAGCACTTTTTGAGGAAGTCCCAATTCAGCCTATCATAGGCATTTAACATGTCAAATTTGATTAAATCATTGTTGGAATTCTATTTTCCTTGATGGAATGTGAAGTTTCATGAGCTATTAAGGCCCCTTCCACTGTATCCTTTCCTAGTACAAAGCCTCTTTGCTCATTCATGGTTTTTCTTGGGATGATCTTTTCTAGTCTCAATGTGATTGTCATAGAGAAAATTTTATATATGGTATTGCACAGTGAAATGGGCCTAAATTTGTAAAGGTAACCATAGGGGTACACACCAGTTTGGAATCTTCCATTAC
Organism: Sequoia sempervirens; assembly: GCA_007258455.2. Lineage (NCBI taxonomy): Eukaryota > Viridiplantae > Streptophyta > Pinopsida > Cupressales > Cupressaceae > Sequoia > Sequoia sempervirens. The sequence goes on from VDFB02286865.1 coordinate 72,357, forward strand.
AAACATTTTCAAAATCTTCTTGACATAATTTGATTGTGAAATGAACATACCTTTTTCTATTTAATAATTTGAAGTCCAAGGAATATATTCATCTCCCCAAACATAGAAATCTCAAATTATTTTTTCATTTCTTCTGCAAATCTCTTGCACATAGCTTCATTTCCTCCAAAAAAATACATCAACATACACAACCATAATCAATATTATATTATACAAAAAATATATTATTATTTGTGGTACCTTTATTGAATCCTTGGTGTATCACGTACCTGCCCACCTTGCATACCAAGCTCTAGGAGCTTCCTTCAATCCATATAATTCCTTTTTAATCTACAAACCGTATCTGATTTTTCTAATAATTGAAATCCTTTTGGTTGTCCAATGTATACTTCTTATAATTCATCATTCAAGAAAGAAAACTTCACATCCATCTAATATAATTTGAAATATTTGTGTTCTAAAAAAGCCAAAAACATCCTAATAGATTCCATTTCTTAGGATAAGGAATATGTTCTAGGGGACATGAGAGAAAAATATTAAATTTTGGCATGTTGTAATTATGTTTTAAATAGAAGATTTACTTTCGGTGGTGGTTACACATAAAATATGGATAATGAATCTTCCTTAGGATTCTAAAATGGAATATGAAAGGTTTTGTAGTGGGAATCCAAGATTGGAGAAGAAAAGGTGTTAGTTGGTGTTCCATCAGGAAGTGGAAAGTTCACCCAAGCATCCAAAAATAAAGGAGTTGGATAGGCTATGGGTTAGGCACCCTCATGAGATCCTTGAATATCCAAATAATATTTTATTATATCTTTTTGTTGTCTAAGAATATGGGCATGGGTTTTTTTAGGTGGTTTTGTGCTCTTGTTTTGGTTTACCATTCATGGGTTTACCCCCCATAATTTCTATAAATTGGATCCATGGGATGATAGTTTCATATTGAGTTCTTGTAGGTAACAAGGTGCTACCAGGTTGAATTGAGAATAGTAGTAAAGTGTACTATTGTGTACTCTCATTGGAAGATTAATAATATACTTGTCCTCTTTTCTCTGGTGGAGTTTTCTCTCTAAAGGAATTCTCCACGTAAATCTAGTGTATCATTTTTGGTTTTTGATTTTTATATTGTGATATTTGCTACAATCACATATTTACTTTTGATTTGGTAATTTTATTATTTTTGGATTTGAATTTACTTGCATCTAAGTTAGTGTTGTAGCTTTCCTTCACCTTGTTTTGCAACACTATTCTTGCCACTAGAGGAAATGTCTCCTCAAAATCTATTCCTTCTACTTGTGAGTAGCCCAAGTACACACAAGCCTTTCCTAATTTCTTACCACTTCTCCATTCTCATTTAATTTTATATGGAATACTCACTTAGTTCCAATCACATTCTTGTTTTTAGGTCTTGGGACAATTTCTCAAGCTCGATTTTTCTCAATTTGCATTAGTTCTTCTTCCATAGCCTTGATCCAATATTCATCCTTGCATCCTTCAATCACTGTTTTAGGTTCAACTTTAGAGAGTAAACATAGATTTAAATATTCTTTATCCATAGTAGCTTTTCTTCTTGTCAACACACCCTTGCTTTTGTCACCAATGATTTGATCTGTAGAATGATTCTTCTACACATACTTAGGGGTATTAGGGATCCTTTCTAGTGCTTCTTTCTCTTCAATTTGAAATTATTTTTCCTTATCTTCATCTCTATCATTTTCTTTGGAAGAGGACTCATTTGATTCATATCCATATACATAATTCTTCTATAAGTCTTCATCTACTTTGAAATTTTCACTTTCAATAATCTTCTTGAGCCTCTTGTTGTAGCATTGGTAAGCTTTGCTTCTTGTAGAATATCCAAGGAAGATACCTTCATCAGATCTTGTATCAAAATTTCCTATGTTTTCTTCATCTCTTCTAATATAGCAGTTGCTTCCAAAAACTTTGAGATATTTGATAGTAGGAGTCCTTCCATACCCCAACTCATAGCAATATTTACTCTTGCTTGAACTATGTTAAGAATGTAGATAGTAGTATGAATTTCTTCTCTCTAGTAGACTTTCGATAGGTTTTCCTCTTTCATCATTGTTCTTGCAACTTCTTGAATAGTCCTATTCTTTCTTTCAACCAATCCATTTTATTGAGGAGCCCTAGGGGCAAATAAATGCCTCTTTATCCCATGATTCTCACAAAAACTATTGAACTCATTAGAGGTGAACTCTCCACCTGTATCAGACCTCAAACACTTGATTTTTATATCCATTTCATTCTCAACCATAACTTTGAATGCTTTAAACTTATATAGATCTTCTTAGCTTTCTTTGAGAAAATTAACCCATGTCATTCTAGAATAATCATCAATCAATAGCATGAATTACCTATCACCTTGAAGACTTCTTATTCTAGTAGGACCACAAAAGTTTGTGTGCACTAGTTCCAACAGTCTGATAGTAGATTGTTCTTTGACTTTGAAAATTCTTCTTGCTTGCTTCCTAATTTGACATTCCTTGTAGACAACATTGATGGGCTTTGTAATCTTTGGAAGATCTCTCACAACTTGAACTAATTTATTCTCTCTATGCTATCAAAATTGACGTGACACATCCTTCTATATCATATCCAACTTTCATTAATTTGAGTCATAAAGAAATGACCATGAGCACCTTTAAGCTGATAAAAATTTCCATCTATCCTTCTTCCAACAAAAACCACAATTCTAAATCTTTTTTTGATCTCAAATGCATCATCCCAAAATATAAGATTATATGCTTTGCTACACATTTTTCCAACACTCAAGAGGTTATGCCTTAAACCCTTAACATAAAGAACATCATTTGTATTATGCTTGCCATCAAAACTGATAGAACCCTTTCCATACATCTTAGTAGACATATCATCACCAAAATTAACAAGACCTCCTTCATATTTCTCAAGTTTTAAAAACTTACTTTTTTCACCAGTCATATGATTTGAGCATCCACTGTCAATAATCTAGTAGTTCTCCTTTCTAGCATGAAGAGCATTCACCATAGTATTATGACCTACTTCTGGAGACTTTCCTTCACATATCTCTCAAATTTAATAGAATTAGTTTCATCTTTAATATCCATGAACAAAAATTCACTATCTTCATCACCCCCATAGTCAGATTCATCATTAGATATACTAATATTTTCTCTAACATAATAACTTTTCTTAATTTCTTTACCTTTGTTTTCCTTATTTTTTTCATTCAAATCTCTAATTGGATATCTTGAAGCATAGTGAGCTATCTTACCATAATTGAAACATTTGAAAGGAAGCTTTCCTCTGTATTAACTAGTACCTATGTGAGGGATCATGGTGTAAAAATGGCAATATTATGGGGGTATGTGGTGACTTTTTTTTTTCACCCAAAATTAATGAAACAAAAGGGTTTTAGAGGAGATTCTCAGCTTTCCAAAATATAAATTATGATTTAATTTGAATTTAATAAATAATTATTATTCATTTTCTATTAAATTATGACTAAAGTCACGATCATTGATTGAAAAACATCATAACTTTCAAGCGATATCATATTTTTGAATCCAAAACATGCCTCATTATATAGCTTCACATGCTATAGGATTAAAAAAATAAAAATAAATTTCATGAAGTTTTGACCAAGTTAAGGTGGTCAGACGGACGATTTTATATTTTCCAAAAGTTGTAATAAAAATTCATAATTAATTATTTGTTTGGAAAAAATTACAAAAAAAATGCATCACATCTGGACATGAGTCCTCTACTTATATAAAAAATATTATCATTTTACTATGGGTTAGGGTGGTCAGACAGACACCTACTTCTTATTTTTTCCTAAAATTTAAGTACTCTTGCATTGAAATTTCAAATTTTCACCAAATAGATTTTATTTATTTTAAATAAACCTAGTATTTAGAAACTACATTCAATTTTCTACAAATTCTATTCTTACATATTTGGAAATAATATAGATAACTTATTCAAATATTTACGTCAAGTTGCCTAACATTGATTTTTAATTTTTGCCCTTAAGGGCACATTTTTTGCGATGATCCCGCACATACCCACCATTTTTCTTCATTTTCCTCATTAATTTTTCGTCAACATCATCAAGATCCTCTCGATATAACTCCTTAATATTTTTTGATTTTCCATCCTTAAAATTAGTCTCAAATTTTTCACTACCTGTACCAAATTCTCTTATTTTAAAAGTAGATAAAGCACCATATAATTGATCTCTAGAGTATTTGATTAAATCTTGAACCTCCTCAATAGCATAAATTTTATGACTATAAGATTTAGGAAGAGTTCTCAATACCTTGTTTACCACTTCTTATTCTTTAAGAAATTTCCACCAAGACCTCTGATGGAATTGAAAACTTTTTCCACCTTCTACATGTAGCTTATAATGTTTTCATCTCCAGACATCCATAGGTTCTCATATGTGATCTTTAGATTCTACATCTTATCTTTCTTGACCTTACCATCTCCTTCATAAATACTTTCCAACATTGTCTAGATCTCTCTAGCAGATTTCAAACTCATAACTTTCACAAGTTTAGTATTAGAAAGACCACTTAAAAGAGCGTACCTTGATTTACCATTATTCTCATAGGCCTTGATCTCATCATCAGTCTTTGGACCATCAGTAGGCATAGTGTATCCAATCTCAATAGACTTCCAAACTCCAAACCTAAGAGATAACAGGAAACTTTCCATCCTTATCTTTGAAAAACCATAGTCAGATCCATCAAACAAAGGAGCATCCCTCTTGTGCACCATCCAAAATCTACCTCAAGCAGTTAAGCTTTCTTCCAAGGAACCTTGATTTGATACTAATTATTTAATGCAAACAAGACAACTAAAAGGGGGTAAATTAGTTGTACATTAAAACTTCCAAACCCTCATAAACATTCAGATCCACATCAACTAAATTAACCCTTAATTTTTTAGAATGATTTAGTATGAAATCATATAAGAAAAATTGAAACATTATAACACCATGCACAATAGAACACTAGATCTACATGGAAAACTTAAGAAGGGAAAAACCATGGTGAGAATTAGCTCTCAATATAAATTAATTACAACATCAAATACAATAAGCTTATTGTCGGAGGTCTCACTACTAGATTACAAAAAATAAGAAAGAAGAGTGTTACAGTAAGAAATCTATCTCAATGCAATCGAGAAGATTCACCACAACATCACAAACATATTTGTAATCTCTTTGAAGATTGTAGGAACCTTTTTCTCACTACTTCTAGTGGTCTAACTCATTAAGCTTGTACTGCACTTCACAATTTTTCAATTCACATAACACACTTCACGACTCAACTCTCCATCAACTCATCACTTATTTATACTTTCTTCAACCTTGAAAACATTCTCCAAGGTCGACTATGCACCTCAACCATGCAAATTCAAATTAGGTTGGAACTAAGAACTCTTGTGGTGGAAAGGAATGAAAGCATACCACATCACATCTTAACTTAGACCCAAATCATACATATACACAACACCACACTCCCACAATTACCGAATAAAATTCATAATTAGTGTAAACACCCAAGGTTAATTGAACCAATGTAAACACCATTAACATTTAAGTACATTCTTCCGCAAATCCAAAAATGAATTGCAGACCACACAAAACACCTGAATACAATCTAGAATATTCCACACACACTCTGAAATCCAATAAATTCATTCACAACAACTTTCACCTAAAGAATGTACACACCTAGTACATTCAAACAACCTTCCATACACTGTAACTCAGGAAATCACCTTGTAGAGCACCAACCCATGAACATCGTCAACTAAAGGTAGATATGAACCTCATAAGAACACTTCTAGTATCACAAAACCAAGAATAAAACTATAGGGAAATGTAGAGAAAAATAATTTCTCCCAGACATCGGTCACTAAAACACAACTCACACAATGGTGAACACAACTTCTTCTGCACAATGTTCTAGACCAAGAAATTCTAGATATAGAACCTTTGAACACCTCTGACCAAAATATTCGAACAACACAAGTAGATATTCAAGATAGAGGAAATGTGGACCAAAGCTAGAACACCACATTGTACACCAAAACACCTCTACAACACACTATTTTCCTATTTTATTCAAATTTTCTCAAAAGCACTTAGAAAACAAGAACCAAAGAAAAATACTCATTATTTTCAACACTTTCTTATCATTACTAAACCAACAACATCCACCAATATAAGCTTATAAAATCAACACTAGATGTCAACACCAATAGAAATTACTAATGACAATGTAATGGAACTAATCAAAGCATCAACACTAACATTAATCAATGACAACACAAACATAAGCCTAAAAATATCTCCCCTAAGATATTTGAAGTCAATGACAACACTAACTACTTATAATTGCAGCAATTTTCTACCTTTAACAAGGGCATCATTCTATTTTTTGCAAAGGTGTTAGGATATTCACTACAAAGGTGTTAGTATTTGCAAAGGTGTTAGTGTTTGATAGAAGCATCATAATGTCCAAACAAAGGTGTCACAATACAATTTTTTTTTCTTTGAAAAATGCATCGACATATGCAAAAGAATCGATGTACAAAAAAGTACATTTTTAATAAAAATGAAAGTGTTGATTTGTAGAAAAATGCCACACTTTTGGGATAAATGCATTGATATATCATAAGATCTTTAAAAAGTGAGCTAGGACCTAGTTGTTTGATGTTTTGATTTTGCAAAAAAAATAGTATACAACATGTAAACTAAGTCGATTGAGTGATTAGATGATTTTTGCATGTCCTTATTCCATAAGGCCACACTAAAGAGTGTTACAAGGTCTCCACATGAAAATACACCATGAATCAAAACCTATTTAGTGGTATTACAAGGATGTCCAACAATAATAGGCTCACAATAGTTTCATGTTAATCTGAATCTAAGGAATGGGTAAATATGGTATTCTAAGGTCATGTACCACCTTAACACCCCTCACCTTGAAAGGATTAGATCCCAACAAGACACCTTATCACCTGAGCCAAGGACTAGACATGGTGAGTAACTTCTTGTGATGATTCTATCACGATGCACCACTATAGAAGATTTTCGTTAGGTCTTAGGCTTCTAAAGCATTTGTATTGTAGTGGGTGGAACTCTGTGAACATTGTCAGCTACTTAGACATATCCTCATGTCTGAATCACTTGGGACCACTAGTGAAAATCTAGTCAATTACATGCGTAGATCAAACTACATCTTTCACTCTCATCCAATTTCTATAGCATTCTAAAAAATGTCGCTTGAGGTCAAAACCTTGGGTGATGAAGTCCCAAGGAAAGCCTCCTACAAACAAATGGAAGGATTCACATTGCCATTTCTCATCACCCAATATCACACTAGGTGCAAGGGGAGAGGATCCATAGATAACTCCTTTGACTAAAATAAAAATAAAATGCAAGTTAAAGATGTTTCTCTTCACCCAAGTTCATACAAGGCATGAGGGGAGAGGATATGCATCTAAAACCTACCAAGCACAATTAACAAAGAAAACACTTGTTTATTTTAGGTGCACCAAGACTCAAATGTTTGGTTCATTTTAAGCACCAAATCCAAATCATGCAAGTTTTATTGTTCCTTGTAAACCCAAAGGAATATGTAAGTTGTCTTGTTCAATTTTAAGCACCAAATTAAAAAGTGGAGATTGTAGATTCAATTTTAGAGTACAACAGTAAATATGAATTCATTTTAATACACGAAATTGAAAAATGTGTCCTAGATTAGCTCTTTAAAACAAACATTAATAAGCACTTTTCCAAGCACCGCGTACTACAAATAGTTTAGGTAAAATAAAGAAATGGATAGATGTTAGGGTTAGCTAAAGATTATGACATCAAAATTAGATCAAATCTTGCAAATTTGACCACTAATGGACCTAAAAAATGTGTCACTATCAAAGAGAAGTAGGACACTATTGAAATGAAAAAAATGTGTCAGAAAGGACAAAGGCACCCCTCTACTACAAAGGTGGTGCTCTATGGAACGGAAAAAAGTGCCTCTCTACTACAAAGGTGCCCTAGCAGTGCAAAGGCACACCAAAACTACAAAGGCATCCCATAATTGGAAAGGTGCCCTAGAATGTAGAACAAAAGCATGGCACTATTGTAAAGGTGCCCTAGGAGGTATAAAAGCACACAAAATTGAATTTACATAAGAACGGACCTTTCAAAAAAATGTGGGATTATCCTTGGAACTTGCAAATCTAACAAAGATCAAGGAAGATTGATTACATAGGGACGTGGGTCCAACTAGGTATGCCAAAATGTAATTATGTCAGCTCAATTGATCAAATAGTAATGAAATCAAAGTAATTAGGATATTAAAACATCAAATCAAAGAACCTACAAGATCTAATGGTCAATCGATGGCATACTCTCAATGAAATTCAATTATATAATAATAGAAAGTTTCAATTCAAAGCAATAAACATGAAATTCAAATCAATTGAACCTAAACTAGTATGCAAACCTCTCAATCCCATTGTGGATTGATGCATAAGTGTGAGATGGATGTGGATTGCTTAGTTTTATGCATCATCAATTTTTGTACAAAATCTTGATGATGATTGATGATGATTGATGAAGGTTGATGAACAAAAGATGCACTCAAATTACTAAAAAATGAGTAATTGATTTGAGAGTAACTTTGGTATGGAAAATTCTTGGTATTTATAGATTTTAGAGATATTGATCAATGGTGAGGATTGAATTGAGGGATCAATGGATGTGAGAAGATTAAGGAGGTGAGTGTGGATCAAGGAGTAGATCAAGGGTTCATAATCCATGGGAGACTAAAAAATATCCCTTAATTCATGGAGAAGAGGTTGAAGAAATTTTTATTTGGAGGAAAGAATATGAATTTGAAAAGGGAATATTCTATATGGAATATTCTTTATGCAAGTTGGAGGATTGAAGGAATATTAGTCAATTAAACAATTCATCAAAATCATTTAGTTGTGCAAGTTGGAAGAATTAGGAACTTTAATTAAATTATTTAGGAATAATTTAATCAAATGGACGAATGACATTTAATTAAATAGTATTTCAGTATTTAATCAAAAGGGGAGAAAATAATGAATTATGATGAATTAATCAAATAACCTTAGTTATTCAATTAATAGGAGAAAAACATGAATTTAACTAAATAATTGGAAAATATTTAATTAAATGGATGAATTAAGTGAATATGATGAAAAATGGTGTTAATAAGTGATATCAAGATGTGTAATATGCTCAGGACATTTTTAGTTGTCTATAATTTAACAAACAAAAGTTTACTTGTTCACTTGCCTTTCTGAGCCTTCTTCTGGTTAGAACTCCTTCTTTCTTGTCACCAATGATCTAATCTTTTGAATGATTTCTTTCAAAATACTTTGCAGGGGTCTTGTTGTGCTTTTTGTTGTCTCTTCTTTCTCTTCAACTTCTTCATCATCTTCTTCATTTGAGAAGGGAGGGGCATCAAATCCATAGTCCTCAATTTCATTCAAATTTTGATGTAGATCTTCATCAACCATCATATTAGTGCTTTCAACTATTCTTCTCGATATTTTGTTGTATTATTTGTATGCTTTAATCTAAGATGAATATCCTAGAAAGATGCCTTCATCAACCCTTGAGTCAAACTTCCCCAAGACATCTTCATCTCTTTGGATATAACATTTTCTTCCAAAGACTCTACAATACCTAACATTTGTAGATCTTCCATACCATAACTTATAAGTAGTCTTAGTGATGTTCAATCTCAACAATCCTATATTCTGATCATATGTTGTAGTATGAAATGCCTCGAGCTCTAATAGACATCAGATAGATTTTCTTCCATTAGCATGGTCCTTTCTATTTCTTGAACCCTATTCTTTCTTTCCACTACCCCATTCCACTAAGGAGTTCTAGCAACAGATAAATGCCTCTTTATTCCATACTTCTAAAAAAAATTGAACTCATTTGATGTAAACTGACCTCTATCAACCTCAAAAATTTGATCTTTGCATTCATTTCATTCTCAACCATTGATTTGGAAATATTGAATCTATTAAAAGCATCAAATTTATCTTTTAAGAATCTAACCCATGTTATCCCAGAGAAATTCAATAAAAAGTATCAAATACCTTTCTCCTTTTAGACTTTATTTTGGTAGGTTTGTACAAATAAGTATGCACCAATTCCAAAGGTCTACAAGACGAATACTCTTTAGACTTGAAACTTATCCTTGTGTACTTACCAAATTGACATTTCATGCATACTGTACTAGTAGGATTGATTATCTTAGGCATATCTCTTACCATATGCAATGGGTTGATCTTCATAACATTGTCCATGTTAATTTGTCCCATTCTCTTATGCCAAAGCCAAAACTCACTTTCTTGTCCCAAAAGATAGGTTCTCCCATTGATATCCCTTAGATCATATATGTCATCACTTGTTCTAGATCCTTTAATAGCCAATTGTCTAGACTTTTATTTTCTAATTTCACATCCACTTTCATCACTTGTTCTAGATCCTTTAGTAGTCAATTTTCCAAACTTTTATTTTCTAATTTCACATCCACTTTTATTGAATAAGATATTTCATCTATTTTTGCACATTTGACTCACACTAAGAAGATTATGTTGAAGACCTTTGACATAAAATATATCTTTTTTTCTACTCTTTCCATCAATACTTATTGAACCTTTTCCATAGATCTATTCTGAAGTATCATCACCAAGCTTGACTATTCCTCCATTCCATTTCAAAAATTTGATAAACTTTGTCTTATCTCTTGTCATGTGGATGGAACAACCACTATCAACCACCCATGAGTTTTCCTCATCTTTTTTATGAAAAATAGTACATACAATACTTGGATCTTTAGCTTTATCTTCATTCTTCTTAGAAACCAAACATAAGACTTCATCTTTATTATTTGAACCACTGGAATCATTATCTTTTGTAGAGCAGGAATCTTCCATGGATTAGAGACTCTTGTTAACCTTATTTCTTCTAGGCTCTTTGTTTCTCTTATTAGAATATTTCAAGGGAAATTTTGAAGAAAAATGACCAACCTCTCCACACTTGAAACATTTGAAAGGTTGCTTACCTTTGTACTTGCTAGTACCTTATTGTATAAATGGTTGTTGTTGCACCAAAAGATCAACCTATTAATGATTGATACAACCACCTAAGTTAATGAATCCACAAGAGGTGGTTAAGTTGTGTCATGAACTCAAGCATCACACTGCACAACACAAGGAGACCAAGGGTGCACACCTTCCAACAATCCCCCTTAGCACAAGTGAGGGGTTTGAACTCGTATCCTAGGATCTGTTGGAAACACAAGAGAAAACAACTGAGAGGGGGGGTGAATCATTTGTCACAAAATTTCAAACTTATTTCAACTTATTAACCTTATTCTCAAATATGATCAATAACCATGAAAGCATAAATAAACAACACATCAGAAACACACATAACACCAATATTTTTTACGTGGAAACCTTGTTAGGGGAAAAACCATGGTGGAGGTCATTCCACATGGTTATACCCTATTAAAAGTATAAATAAATATGAATGGGGAATGCACATGCATTCGGGTGAATTGCCTAGAGCTCACTGATCAAATATAGAAGGATTATTTCCCAAAGGAAGACACACTATCTTACAAAATATTGAATTACATCCACAAGATTTGAACTAAGAAAAATAGCATTTGCTAATGATTGATTACAATTCCGGTTAAGCACATGAACACTTCTTCACTCTTATTCACTCTTCTTCACACTCTGCTTTTGCCTTCGAAAGATCTGAACAATATTTGCACATAGGACTCGCACACTTCACATAATCATAAATTCAAATGATAAAACAATTGCTCTTATATATTTGCAACAAGAAATTACATCGCTACATGTTGGCCTCAATGAAAACAATAAAATGAATACAAATTGTTGACCCAAAATAATAAATATTATTAATGCGAATCAACCAAGGTCAGCCACAACATAGTGAAGACCCAAAATAAAATTATAAAACATGAACCACCTTCAAAAATTAATTCTCGAAGATCCACAACATGCTTTAACACCCTGTCGGCCAAGAATATGAAAAACATGAACAAACAAGAGAAAATCTCAAATCACGAGCACAACGATCAATACAGACGTGCAAAATAGATAAAGCACAATCTAGAAACATCCACCAACATCATGAATCACCAGAGAAGCATCCACAACAACCGAACTTGCTAAAATCACATTATCTTCTTTTAGGAACACCAACTGAAGAACCAAAAAAATTGTCAGAATACAAATCTTCATAACTTGATCAAATTTTCACATGAATCTCTGAAACTTAACATGGATAAACTAGATATACTTGAAAAGAATCCCTTTAATCCACAACCTCTGATCTTTAGCGTATTGAACTCACCGACGGACTGAAATTCACTTCACCACTGAGAACTTGCAACTTATTTCATTACAATTTTCTCAATATCCTCGACATATACAACCTCTAAGACATTAATGCCAATAGTGTTGACATCAATTAAAATTGTGCATATCAACAACACAACAACAACATCCAACAATCTCACCCTTTGGAATTCATGGCAACACATGATGTGAAAAACACCATCAACACAACTATCTACAACACTTAGTCCCCCTTAGGTTATAACTCTTTTCTCCTCAACAACTCTTCTCTCCATAGATAATTCATAGTTTTTCACATGACTCTTCTCCCGAGCTTTTGAAATCAATGACAAGGATAAATTTTCTCCACACAAGCTCTGAACCACATATCTGAACATCTGATTACTCCCCTTGAGTAGTAGCCACCACAATATCAATTCAAATCAAAATATGACCATGAAATGTGCGGATTGATGCAAGTCAATTCATCTTAGTTCTAATTAGGAGGGGAAATCACCCCTAGCTTCCCTCTGAGATACTCAAAAGTATCCTTAGGCAACGATTTTTTTAAAGATATATGCAATCTATTCCTTAAGGCACATACTCCAGTCTGATTTCCTTTTCACTCACTTTCTCTCTCAAAAAGTGAAACTTGATAGATATATGCTTGGTCTTTGAATGCATCACCAGATTCTTAGAAATGTTAATTGTACTTGAATTATCGTAGAATATGGCAATGGGTTCATCATACACAACTATAATATCTTTCAACATCTACTTCATCCACAATACTTGAGTAAAATTATTAGCAACAAAAATATATTTTGCCTCTACAGTAGACAAAGAAATGGCATTCTACTTCTTACTTAACCATGAAATTAGCTTCTTACCAAAGAAAAATGTACCACCACTAGTACTCTTTATGTAATCCACATCTCCTGCCCAATCAACATCAGTAAAAGCACTCAAAGTAAGATCATCATTTTTAGGATACTTCAACCCAAAATCAACTGTTCCCTTCAAGTATCTAAAAATCCTCTTCACAAAAGTTACATGAGATTCCTTAGGATCAACTTGAAATATTGCAACAATACATACAACATTCATGATATCTGGTCTAGTTTGAGTCAATTTTAAAGAAATCCACCAATCATTGATCTGTATCTAGTTTGATTTCTTTCAGAGAATCATCATTTTGTGTCAACTTGCATCAGGTCACCATAGGTGTACCAACTAGCTTTGAATCTTCCATACAAAACTTCTTCAACAATTCTTGCACATACTTGGATTGAGATATGAAGATCCCTTTATCTAATTGAGTAATTTGCAATCCCAAAAAGAATTTCATCTCACCAATCATAGAAATCTCAAACTCATTCTGTATCTCATTAGCAAACTTCATGCACAAACTATCATCTCCTCCAAAAATGATATCATTAACAAAGACTTCAACAATCAAATCTTTATCATGATCAATCTTGAAATACATATTACTATCAATAGTACCTTTATTGAATCCAAGCTTCAACAAATACTTGTGAAATTTGGCATACCATGCTCTTGGGGCTTGCTTAAGTCCATACAATGATTTCTTCAATCGAAAAACCATATCTCCTTGATCAGTTAATTGAAATCTGTTAGGTTGATCTACATACACCTCTTCTTCCAATTCACCATTCATAAATGCTGACTTGACATCCATTTGATAAACCTTGTAATTTTTGTAAGCAACATAAGCAATAAATAGTATCACAACTTCAATCCTAGCAACAGGCAAATTTTTTTCTTAAAACTCAATTCCTTCCATCTGTGAATATGCTTTACACACCAATCTTGCTTTGTTTCTTACAACTTCACCTTGCTCATTTAGGTTGTTTAAAAAGGCCTATTTAGTTCCAATTAGATTTTTATCCATAGGTCTAGGAACAAGAATACATGTATTATTCTTCTCAATTTTTTGTAGCTCTTCTTTCATTTCTTCCACCCAGTTTTCATCTTTGCATGTTTCATTCACATTATTAGGCCCAGTCTTTGAAATCAGACAATATTCTTCTACAATATTTATCTTAGTCTAGACACCTTTGTCCTTATCACCTATAATTTGATCTTCTAAATGATTTAGTCTTACATACCTTGGAGTCTTAGGATGTTCTTGAACTTTTGGCACTTGTGATCTCTCTTCTACACTTTCACTAGTTTCTCCCTCTTGATTTTGAGTCTTAACTTTGTTTCCTATAACTGAACTATTATTTTGATCATCTGAATCATATCCATAAGTTCTAGATGGTATAGCTATGTCCTCATCAACCTTGGCATTTTCACTTTCAACTATTTTCCTCTATCTCTTGTTGTAGTACTGGTAGGCCTTGCTCTTAGTAGAATAACCAAGAAAGATTTGTTCATGACTCCTAGAATCAAACCTTCCTATCTCTTCATCTCTTCTGATATAGCATTTACTCCCAAAGATCTTGAAATATCTAAAAGTAGGCTTATGACAAGTCCATAGTTCAAAAGGGGTCTTACTAGTATCACCTTTGACTTGTACCCAGTTGAGGATGTAAACAACAGTACTCACAACTTCTCTCCAATATATATGAGGGAAATTTCCTTTGAGCATCATAGTCCTAGAAATATCTTGAACTATCCTATTCTTCCTTTCCAGAACTCCATTGTTCTGAGGGGTCCACAGGGCAGATAATTATCTCTTTATCCCATGCACTTCACAAAAAGTAGTAAACTCATGAGAAGTGAATTCACCACCTCTATCTGATCTTAGAAATTTAATCTTCAGACTTGTCTCTATCTCAACCATAGCCTTAAAATTCTTGAACTTCTCTAGAGCTTCAGATTTCTCCCTTAAGAAAGTAACCCACATCAATCTAGAGTAGTCATCAATAAGTAACATGAAGTACCTGTCTCCTTGTAAACTTCTGATTCTAGAAGGACCACACAAATTAGTATGAACAAGTTCCAACACTTCTTTTGAACAATGCTATTTCCTTTGAAATGAAATTCTAGTTTTCTCCCCTAATTGATATTCCTTGCATATAGTATTAATAGGCTTTACCTACTTAGGAATATCTCTCATTGCTTGAGTAGAGCTTATCTTAACAATATTGTCAAAGTTTACATGACACATTTTCCTATGCCACAACCAAATTTCATCAACTTGAGCAATCAAACAACTTTTAGTAGCAACATTCAAGTGAAAGATGTTACCTTTTGTTTTTGTACCTGAAGCAATCATATTTCTAGAACTTCCCAATATTCTACACTTTCCATTCTTGAATTGAAGATTGTATCCCTTGTCAACCATCTATCTGACACTTAAGAGATTATGATTTAAACTTTCTACATAAAGAACATCATTAGTGTTATTCTTACCATCAATAGAAATGGATCCTCTACCACAAATTACACTAGGTTTGTCATCACCAAATCTTACAACACCACCATCATACTTTTCTAGGCTCACAAACTTGCTTTTATCTCCTGTTATGTGATGAGAGAATCCATTGTGAATCACCCATTCATCTTTCTCTTCAACTCTAGCTGCTAGAGATTTCTCCACATTTGAGCAACTAACAGATTCAATAGGGGTTGAATCAATTTCCTTGATAGCAATAAATACCCATTTATTCTCACTTCCATTTCCTTTATCAGATTCATCATCTATCACACCTTCATCAATATCATAATAGAACTTTATTTTAAATATAGGCTTGTTATGTCTTGGCTTAGGGACTCTTTCCAGACACCTTGATGTAAAATGACCTATCTTATTGCAAGAAAAAATTTAATAGGAAATTTCGCTTTATACTTACCTTCTCCTCTGGCTTCTCTCTTGACAATAAATGCTTCAAGCTCGTCTAGATTCTTCTCCTCTTCTTCAATCTCTCTCATTTCCTCCTTATACTTGAATATTTTTCTAGATGAACTTTCTCCCAGATCATATCTCTATTTATCTCTCCTAGAGGTAGTAGCCTTGAATGCAGATTCTATCTTAGGAAGAGCATCACCAAATTCACTTAATTCAAAAGCAGTAAGCTTACCAATCAACATGTCTCTGGTTACATTTGTTACAGTCCAGAGCTCTTCAATAGCTGTAGCTTTGACCTTGTATGAAGAAGGAAAGGATCTAAGCACTTTAGCAACAATCTTTGACTCGTCCAACTATCCACCAGCACATTTGATACCACACACAAGTTCATTCACTCTTTGCATGAAAGTAGTAATGTTCTCATCATCACCCATTTTCAACATTTCATATTTCCCTTTTAGACTTTGTAAATAAGCAATCTTCACATTAGCATCACCTTCATACAAAGTTTCCAACTTTTTCTAGATCTCATAAGCAGTCTTCAGATCCATAACATTTGTCATCTCAAAATCAGTCAAAGCACTCAACAATGCTTCCTTAGCCTTGATATTGTAATCAACATCTCTAATCTTAGTAGTAGTAGTAGGACCATTCTAAGGAATAACATACCTATTTCTTGTAATACTCCAATAGGCTTCACCAATGCATCTCAGATGGCACTCCATTCGATTCTTCCACAAAGAGTAATTTTTTCCATCAAATCTTAGACTATCCTTCTTGTATGTCACCATCCCGAATCACCTCAAGCTGTTAAACTTCTTCCAAGTAACCTACTCTGATACCAATTGTTGGAAACACAAGGGCAGACAACTTAGAGGGGGGGTGAATTAGTTGTCACATAATTTCAAACTTATATCAACTTATTAACCTTATTCTCAAATATGATCAATAATCATGAAAGCATAAATCAACAACACATCAAAAACACATATAACACCAATATGTTTTACATGGAAACCTTGTTAGGGGAGAAACCACAGTGGAGGTCAGTCCACATGATTATACCCTATTAAAATTATAAAGAAATATGAATGGGGAATGCACATGCATCCAGGTGCAATGCCTAGAGCTCACTGCTCAAATACAAAAGGCTTACTGCCCAAAGGAAGACACACTATCTTACAAAAGATTGAATTACATCCTCAAGATTTGAACTGAGAAAAATAACATCTACTAATGCTTGATTACAGTTCCAGTTAAGTACACGAACACTTCTTCACTCTTCTTCACACTCTACTTCTGCCTTCAAAAGATCTAAAAATTATTATCACATAGGACTCACACACTTCACATACACATCACTTCAAATGATAAAACAATCACTCTTATATATACGAAACAAGAAATTACATCACTACATGTCAGAATCAATGAAAATAATAAAATGAATACAAATTGTCAGCCCAAAACAATACATTTTATTAATGCGCATCAACCAAGGTTGGACACAACATAGTGAAGACCCAAAATAAATTCTCAAACATGAACCACCTTCAAAAATTAATTCTTGGAGATCTTCAACATGCTTCAACACCCTATCAACCAAGAATATGAAAAACATGAACACACAAGAGAAAATATTGAATCACGAGCACAACGATCAATGCAAATGAAAAACATAGATAGAGGATGATCTAGAAACATCCACCAAAATTATGAATCACCAGAGAAGAATTTGTAACAACTGAACTTGCTAAAATCACATCATCTTTATTCAGGAACACCAATTGAAGCAACAAAAAAACTGTTAGAATACAAATCTTCATAACTCGATCAAATTTTCATTTGGATCTCTAAAACTTAACATGGATAAACTAGATATACTCAACAAGAAGCCCTTCAATCCAAAACCTCTGATCATCGGCGTATTGAACTCATCGACAGAATGAACTTCACTTCACCACTGATAACCTACAACTTATTTCATTACAATTTTCTCAATATCCTCAACATATACAATTTCTAATACATTAATTCCAATAGTGTTGACATCAATGACAACCACATATAAACAACATAATCACAACATCCAACAAGATTTGATACCAATTCTTACACATATAATTGTTGTTGTACCAAAAGATCAACCTATTAATTCCCAATAAAACCTCCAAAGTTAATGAATCAATGAGAGGTTATCAAGCAATGTCACAAAACTGAGTGCTACATTGCACATCATAAGGATACCAAGGGAACACACCTTGCAACATACCTATCTTCAACTTCCTTATAAAATTTTCTTCCTCTTCATTAGTGTCACTATTCATATTCGATTCATCATACATTTATTTTTACTGGCTTTGAAAGTAGCTTCCTTATTTGTACCTTCTTTACCAACCTATCTCATTTCAAATGCAATAAGGGCACCATATAATTGATCCATTAAAACTTGATCCAGATCTCTAGCTTCCTTAATAGAAGATACTTTAGAAATATATGTTTTGGGAAGATATCTTATACATTTTTGACAACCACAAATTCTTCAAGATCTTCACCAAGTCCTCTAATTGCATTGACCACTTCATCTACCCAAAGCACATATCCAACAATATCTTCATCCTCTAAAATTTTTAGGTTCTCAAACTTGCCTTTGTAGATCTACAACTTGGCTTGCTTCACTTTGATTTCTCCTTCATAGATTCCACTCAACTTATCCTAGACCTCCTTTGTTGACTTGTAGTGCATTAATTTTATGAGGTCAGAATCTGACAGCCCACTCAAGATAACATTTTCTCCTTTCCATTTTTATCATAGGCTCTTACCTCAACTAGATTAGTTGGAGGAGTAGAAGGAATAGTATAAACATCTTTGATAGATTTCCAAACACCAAACCCTAAAGAGGTCAGATGAGTTTCCATTTGGAATATCTAGAAAGTGAAACTTGTTCCATCAAATCTAGGCACCTTTTGATAGCATTATTTTTCCATCATAGATGTTCCTTAATATTGTAAAATTATTCTAATGAACTAGGATTTGAGACCAATTTTTGAACACACCAAAATACTGAGAGGTGAGGTGTATCAATATTTTATCAAATCTCAAACCCTTTATAGAAAAATGAAACTTAAACTTTATAGCAAAAATAGTAAAATGAAAGATGAAAACAATTCAAAACACCACACAACACCAGATTTACATGGAAAACCCCAAAGGGGGAAACCAAGGTGAGAAAATCTAGGAGTTATTGTCCTAATCTAGCCTCATGAATGAATCATGGTTAAATTTTTTTTGTGGGGATACAACCCAAGGAAGCTACTACTCCCCATAAAGGTTTTAGAGTCACTCCCAAGGAAGCTACAAATCCCTATAGACTTTGTTTTAGAGCTACAACCCAAGGAATCAAATACTCCCTAAACTAAGAATAAACTTAGAAAAGATTACATAATGATAGTTATTTTACTATTTGAATTTGACAATGAAGCTCAATCCTCTTTGATGAGGCGCAACCCGAGACACATAAAATAACCCACAAACAAGAGAATAATTTTATTATTCAGAAAATGGAGCTTCTTACATGCAGAGGATCTCAAATCCCCAAGTTCTACAACACATGCAAGCTACAAAAAGCTATAGAATAACCCTTTCGCAATATGCGAGCTTGTCCCCAAAAAGTTACCCAAAAATATTAGAAACCCGCCCATAAATAGAGCTCCTCTTTAGTTTGGAGCCAAAACAACATTAAAATTTGAGTTTAGGTGGTTTCGCACCAACAATTGCAACTTGAAGTTCAAATTTCAAAAGAACATTTGCAATTGTATCTTCTAGAAAGTGCGCCAACTTCCTGGGGCCATAACTTTTGATCCAGGGCTCCAATTCGCGAACCGTTTGAACCGTTAGAAAGGTCTCAAAGTCAAGAACGTGTAAAAATTGGCTATGCCAATATTGGAATGTTTTGGGGCCATTCCAGAAGCTCTAAGTGCCTCAAATCCAACTCAGAAGATTTTCAGGTGTAAATCTGGGAAACTAAAACTGCAATATCTTTCAACCCAGGAATAGAAAATAAAAACCATAAATTGGGAATTTCATTATGATGAAAAGGGTATCAAAAAATGTAAAAACATCTGAGAAATGATAAACTTGAAATTTAACTATTTTTGGGTGATGCAAGATTTCCCTTACACCACTGGATGCTCCTGCATCACTCTTGAAGAGTGCAATTATCCTTTTTCCCTTCTCTTTTTGATGATTGTACTTCTTCTTTAACAACACTTCTCAAACTCCTTCAAATGTATTATCTACAGCTTACTGACTCACTTCTTTCAACCTTAAAGAAGCTTTACCTTTAGCTCACTACTTCCAACAAATAGTTAGGCACACTCTTCACTTCCATTTTGTCACAAATATATGATCAAATTGAATCTAGTTAGGATCAATAACTTCTACACTTTCTCTTTCACTCACTTATATAAACATCACTATGCATTACTCATCCTTGAATCAACAACACAACCTATATCAACTAGTTTTACAATTTATATATGATATTACATTGATTATATTACATATGTTAGCCCTCAACAAAGAACATTACAATTACAATTTAGCCAAATAAGAACAACATGAAACATGTAGTAGATAAGACCGAAAAGTAGACTACATGCAACACCAGGAAGAGTAACATGCATTGTATATTCCAACACATGCTTAACTTGGTCCTAAAAATTATTCATAATATTGGTCTTCAATGATCAACATCTGGTGCAATTCACAAATTATAATTAGTTTAGCCTTAAGAAAGAACACATGAAACTTGTAACACATCATCCATTACAATATTACCAATGCACATGAAAGATTAAACATTACTTGTGCTTCATTTAGATGAGTTGGCATGACCTATAAAACACATTCAAACACTTCTTGAACTTTGTACAACCTTGAAATTATGGCACACACCTTCAACATACCTTAGTCGACTAGGAAAAAAACATAACCCAACAACACCTTCATTCTAGGCCACAACCTATTCTAGTGAAAATATAAAACACCTTGTGGACCAAAAAAAATATCACATGATACTTAGGAATACTCTCATACAACCATTTCATAACTTCTTGTAGCTTCAAGTTGGCACAATCCAACAAACGTGTAGCCATTAGACAACACATTCTTGCACTATGTCACTGCAAACTTTCTTTGTTGAAGGACTAATGATATGAAATGTTGGATATATCACCTTCACAACATCATAAACTTAACTTCTTATCTACACAACCATATCTACAAACATGGAGGGATGTAGAATAAAAATTTGCACCTTTGCGAGAATCCTCATAGAAACATCATGAAATAGAAGTGGTCACGTTCACAAACACCTTTTTGGTAATCCAAATAAGATGAATCTTGGATCACACATTCTATAACACATCATGAAGCTAACTTCCAAAATGAAGGAGCACAACATCAACAAGAGAGATATGTGGGCATCTCACAAAGACTCTAGCAACAAAAAAACTAGACTACAACACTAACAATCAAATTGCAACACCCTCAAACATACTTTTGACATCAATGAAAACCAAAATTCAACAACCATATCTTGTAATCCATCCTCAAAATCACTCTTATTATCATTGTTATCATCACTCATGACATAAATATTATCAATATTTATCTCATCATTCTTAACATCACAAGATTGCACAAAGTTGTATGAATGGTTTGGCATTAGATTGGTAAAAATTTGCAAGTTTTGTTTAGGAAGGGCAACAAAATTATTCCCTTGATCATTAACACTACCCAATTGGATGCAATTAGAATTAATGAGGTATTCAACTTGATTTTTAAGATTCATGTATCATTCTATATTGTGTCCACTTGTGCGTGATACTGAAACAAAATTTGGATTGTAATTTGGAGGTAGAGGTTTGGTTGTATCCATAGGTATAATAGGAGGCAATTGTATTAGGTTCTTACTCAAAAATTGCAACATGATCGAATGGAGAGTGTCAGGTAATTGGGTGAATTATCTATCTCTTGATATAAATTGATATGGAGTTGAACTTATGGAAAAAAAAGAGGTTAAATGTGGTTGGTTGTTTGTAACTTAATAAAGTTCATGTTTTGTTTCTTGAATGGTTGATAGTTTTTTTTTGAGGTACGGATTTGGATTTCTTAGTATGAGTTGATGAAGATTCCTCTTCATATTGACTAACCAAATTTCAGTAGTCATGAAGGGTCAATCATAGATGTATAAAAGAGGAATATTTCATCAATAAAATTCCATCTCTTATGGAAGGTTACAATTTTCAATGAACACTCTTTGGGCATTCACATCAGGGAGAGTCAAATTGATTTATGAATATAGCAACTAATTGCGGCCTATGAAGTCTATGACCTTTTCACTTTTCTTTTGTTTGCATCACACTAAATCAGTTAGGGTAATCTTAGGACCAATGTTTACTTGGAAATGATGGAGAAATGCATCAACAAGCTCATTAAATGAGTGGATTGAATTTTTTGGAAATGAACAAAACCATTCCAAAGTCATGTCATTCAATGACCTAAGAAAGAGTTTAGTCAGGAGTTTATCCTCAAAGATGAAGTCACTGCACAAGGTGGTATATGCTAATAAATGATTTTTAGGGTCTTCTTTACCATTATACTTTTCAAATTTGGGTATCTCTATGTTTTGTGGCATTGGTGTTTTCAATATTTCAAGTGATAATGGGATCCTTTTGACATATTGTGATGGATTTCCATTTTGGTTTTGGTTCAAAGTTGAGAATTTTTTTTGAAGTGAGGAGAAATTTTGCAAAATTTGGTTAATGACCAAATCATTAGTTGTCATGTTTTGGGAATGTGGTGAATTTGGTGGAAGTGTGTATGTTCTTGGTGGATTACTACGTTGCAAATTTATGAGAGGAGATGAAACTTGAGTGTGACATGTGAAGATATAAAACCATAAGGATTTCTAGTGGAAAGGCCTATTGTTGGAGTTATACCAATGATTTTTTGTATCATTGAAGCAACAATTGGGTTTATGTATGTGGCAATAGAGGCTATAGTTTTAGGCAGGGAGACTTGATTTCCTCCTTGAATTTGAATATTTCTCAAAGTTTGAGCACAACTAGAAATTTTAGGTACATTAGCATCAACTATATGGGCTAGGCTATGCAAAACCTCTAATCCTTTTTCATCATTAATCAAATTTCTTAGGTTATCTATTATAGGGACCATTGTGCTAGCTAAATATTAAGTACTCACATGGTCTTGAAGTCTTTCTAAATATTCGTCCAATTGTTGGAGTTTTTCTTTAGGAACATGGGTAACCATAGTCTCAACATATGTAAAAATGGGTCCTTGTAAGGTGATCATTGGTATGGTAGCATCAGGGATAGTGTTCAAAATGGATTGAATATTGACAACACTTTTCATGAAAAATTTGGAAGACTTCGGATCCACAACTAATGTAATAACAATGTGGGATGCTATAAGTCTAGAACTACGTGCCACCAAGAAGTATTAGCAATAGGACACCAGGTCTTGAAGCTCATGCAAGTTTCAGAAAACTTAAGTGTGCCCACTATGAGCACTAAACTTACAAACAAACATAAAAAATAGCTAGAAACAAAACTCAAACAACAAAACAAGACAAAGAACATATAAATAGATATTTGAGCCAAATTTCAATAAAAAATAACAAGACAAAGGTGCCTAGGGTGTTTATGTCCTAGATAGGATTTTTGGAAATTTAAAGTTTGATTGTTTAGGGTTCCCAAATTTGTATGCAAAGAGGTATACGAGTGATTTTTTTTTTCCATATTTTACTAATTTTATGATTATGAACTTAAGAATTTAAAAATGCAACAATGCTAAAAATAAATGACAATTTTTAAATACAAAAAAAAAATCAGACAGTAAAATCCTACAAAGAACACATGCAAACATAGATTTGAGCCAAATTTCAGCCACAAAATGTAGGATAGAGGAACCCAAGGCGTCTGTGTCCTAGACAAGGTGTTCAAAAATTAAAATTTTGATTGTGTTTGTTATTGTTTAAGGTTCCCAATTCTATGTACAGACAGGTTTGACAGTGTATATTTTTCTAGATTTTGTTGATTTTATGACTATGAAATTGGAAAATGCAAATGTGCAATAATGTTAAAATTTTGTGAATGATTTTGAATGCAATTTTCAAATATAAGATGCAGTAACTAACTAATTTCAAGATTCAAACTTTTGAGAATGGTGTTTTGATGCAATTTTGAAATAAAAGTATGCAATTTTTCACTTTTTTGACTTAAATGAAAGATGCCTAAATGCATGCAATGCACAATTTCGTAATTTTATGACCTAATGAATAACACTTGAATGTAAATCTGATTTAAGGCTACTGAAAAAAACCCTATTACAACTTTCAATGTAATATAAATGCAATTTTTTATTAATTTTTATGAATTTTATGATGTAAAAATGAAACACTAAATGAGAAATGCAAAATAATGATATACAAAACACTACATCTAGGGTGAATTTTTAGAAGTTATATAATGTTAATAGATTAGGTTCACCACAATGAAACATACAGAAAGGGGAACCTTGGGGCTTTCACCTTAGGGTTTCCCACTTTTTAAAATGTTTCTAAGAGGATATGGATGGATTGGAAATGCAAGGATGGAATGAGGGTTTAATGGATTTAGATAAGGTACATGATTAACTTACAACCTAATAGTTGAGTCAACCAACCCTTAACCAAATCTAGGAATGTCCTAATGATGAAATACAAAAATTTAACTAGGCTAACAATGCAATTTATTATTCTGATGCAAATACAAAAAGCTCATAGAAATTCATAGACAAATTCAGACAACAAAAATGAGCAAAGTAGGACATTGTGCACATGTGGTTCAAATCTGGGGCTGAAAATGGAGGACATAGATGCCTAAGGAATGAATTTCCTTGTAGAGCTTTTCTGGATCTATTTTCATAGTGGAATTTGATGTTAGATCTAAGCTGTAGATTCCCACCTGCAAATTTGTCAAATCGTTGTCAGATATTTTTGTAACTGAGTTTTTGTGGGTTAACAAGATGTAGGTCTTCAAATACAACAATGAATAAAATATCCTCAAAGTCCTTTCAATTCTCTTCAATCCTAATATCTACACATTCAAAAGGAGAATAAATATTGTGTCATTTAGGGGCTTTCCTTGGTAAAACCCCATATTAGTGCTTCCACTTCCAAAATGGAAATTTCAATGATAGAATGATAATGGATAGGAAGGAATGATGAAACAAAAAAGTATTGCAAGTCACCACCCTTCAATGAATTCCTTTAAGGATTGATGTCATACACATTACCTCAAGGTCTTTGATCTTTTTTGCTTGACTTGAATTGCTTGAATACTTGAATGTTGTGGATACCTACAAAAGTGTTAGCCTTCATAAAATAATGATAATGTGAACACACATGAACTCATGTAGGATTTAACATGATGTTAGGATGTTTAATTATTGTAATTAAGCTTTGAAATTCTACTCTTAATTAGTTGCTCTTGCTAATAGTAATTTCTCGTAATGTTCCCTATTGCTTGTTGTTCTCATTTAATGTTCAAATGATGCAATAACTAGGTATTTATTCAATTTCTCAAAAATTACATCTTGATGGCCAACTTCAGATAATTTAATTGCAAATAATAAATTTTTGACACTAAAATATTTGAAATTGGAGGGAAAACATGAAACTTACGCCTAGGGTGTGAGTTTCTTGGACCTATTTTTGAGGATATTAAGGTCGAGGGCAAGGTATTAGATAAATGCATTTTTTCCCACTTGCATTTCATTGGTAATTGTTAAAAATGGGCCATAGAATGCATAATTTGGGAAATTAAGTATTGAATTAGGTCCAATAATTAAAGGGGAGGATAAAACATAAGGTGAAATTGTCTAGGGTGACAATTTACGACAGTATAGTGAACAAGACTTGATAATATGTTAATCCTTTAGATGTAAATAATAATATACATTCCATTAATCATGTACAATAATTAACCTAAATGGCATAGATTCATGATAATTTTTTGTCAAGGGTTAGCTATGAGAAACTTTGAGTTGGTAGGAATATTTTTGTATTGAAAGGAATTAGCTACAATAGTCTATCTAGAATTGTTTGGACAATTCTTGTTTCTTCTTTAGAACACCACACTATGTAACACCATGTAGATTTGGAATGAGCCATGATTAATGGGTGTTGACCAACAATAAAATTTTATTTGTTTCAACTATCTAGAGAGGAAAAAATATATCTCCTCCAAAGAATAAAGAGTGTTACTAGGAATTTTATTTATTTATCTACATCTCTTTCTTTGTGTGTTGTTTGGTAAGAAAAGGTAATTTTTCCTTGTTTATGGTGGAATCTATAGTGTGGAGTTCACAATAATCCTTGGGAAAATTATGTTATTTCTTTAGATATTAAAATTTTTTTTGTTAGAGAAAACCTATAAAGGTAGATTATATGAAGTAGGAAGGTTAGAAGTGCTTCATATCCATACAAATAATTGATATCCTTTAGAACACCTTGATATAAAATATGCTTGCTTTAGTGGTGTCCTAAGTTTCTGATAGTAAAATAGTGAAAAAGGGTAAGGGTATTTTATTTTTATTGTTGTTAGATGTCATAAATTTTTTATAGGTCAATCATGGTGGAAACTTAGAAGATAGAGGGAATAATTGACTAAATTCAACTGTTGATACAATGCTAAGATAAAAGTTCCTATGTCAACATTAAAGGTTGTATTATAAATTAGTTCTTAAAATAGGTTACTACATAATAATTAAATAATTTAAGTAATTATAAAATAATCATGATATTTCTTTTCTTTTATGTTTCTATTCAATTTACCAATAATATGACTAAGCATGAGATATTTATTCAAGGTTTTTTGTTTGCATAGAAGATGTGAATCAAGATATTACATGTATTTGGTGATAGTGAGCCATTTTTAAACCAAACTAGAGGCCAAAATTACTCTAAAAATGACTTGTTGAAGGCCTATTAACACAGGGTATTATTCTCAGGTGGTGAAAATCAAGAGGAAGGATCCCCCCACGAAAAATTTGGTTTCTTATTCTGAGGATTCTCTTGAGGATAACTATGATGCCCCTAAAGCCCTTGAGGACTTTTATACCTCTTACCTTGCCACTGACAAAGAGAATAGACCCAAATTCCCTAGAGATATCAAACCTAATGACCACTACTTCAAGATGGACCAGGAATTTCCTGATGACATACTGGAAATTTCTAGAAATGGAGCTGTTGACTACTTTAGGATCATGAAGTTTTCATGAGATAAAGGACCTCAGGTTAAAAAACAGGGCTGCCACTAGCAAGCTGGATGAGATGGAAGCTAAAGGGGTATCCCAAAATATTGTTGGGGTTGTGTGGACTGTGGAAGAGAAGAGGTCGATGGTCGAGTTCCTTCAAAGAACTGTTGAGCTTATGGACAAGATGAAGAAGGAAAACAATAATAAGGTTAAGAATCTAGAAGAGGAAATTGGCAAAATTAGGGAAACTATGAAAACAATCATGGATCATAGCCATAGAGTTGTGAAAAAAATGCTACTATCTTGAGCACCATGATGGAGAAGCTAGAAAATACCCATCAAGGGTCGTTATTTGTGGACTTGGAAGCAGACAAGGATAAAAGTAAGAAAGAGGATTTTGGCCCCTTGAAGAGGACTAGAGCCAACTTGAAGAGAAAAGCGGATTTTTTGCCTTAGGAGATCCAGGATCTAAAAAGGGTGACCCAAGAGATGTGCAACCTTGAAGTTGAGGTTGTTGAGACTTTAAAGTCCTTAGGTTAGCTTTGGTTGTTCTTGGTGCTGGCTTCTTGCTAGCTCTTTGCTGGTTCATGGTTGGTGCCTGATGTCCTTTTTTGCTTTTTTCTGTGTCACAATTTTCCTTTCTTATTGTACACTCTGATGGATTATTTGTCTCTAGCTTGTAAACTCTGTGGTTTCGGGTCCCTGTAAAACCCATTTTTTCCTTTATAAAAAACAAAGGGTATTATATTTCATTGAAGACTATGATGCCTTCAATTTCCAAGTTATCCCTAGAGAGAAGAACAAATTTATATTGGTAGACTTGTAGTAGTAGGGGCACAATTTGGCATTCCAAAAATATCATGGAGAAAAAAGACCAATATGTCAAGCTAGTGGTAAGAATAGCTATCACTAATAATGCAATGAGTTGGAAAGTGTTTGAAAATGACCAAAATATTGCCAATTTTTTAGTGGAAGTAGATTTTTTTGGTAAATTTTAGTCAAAACTACAAAAATATGGTAATTAGGTCATTCAACTGAAGAAAAACAAGTTTCCTAAGGAGTTAATCACTTTGGAAATCATATTTAATAGTGATTATTTAATAAGAAAAGAAAATAGGAACATTCCTAACAAGGAAATGGACTATGAGGGGTTTAAATTACAAAAGAAAAGGTTTTGAAGGTAGGAAAGGTATGTAAAAAGTCTAAAGTATAAGATTTATTTGAACTCTATAAGGAGTATGATGACATTTTTGCATGGGTATATAAATATCTAAGAGGTTTTTACCCTAAATTAGCCCAACACGCCATTGAAATAGATATAAATGTAAAACATGTTAGATGAGAATAAAGGCCTATCAACCCCAATATTGAACCACTAATGCAAAAATATTATCAAAATTTTTGGTGGCAAGCATAATTTACCCAATCAAACACTACTATTGTGTAGCCAATCTAGTTCCTATTAGGAAAAAGAATAGAGAGATCAAAATTTATGTGGATTTTAGAGACAACAATAAATCATCTCTCAAGAACCATTACCCACTCTCATTTAAAAAAAAAATCCTACAAATAGTATTTGGTGTTGATTTTTTTAATCTTTTAAATGGCTATTTAGATTACAACAAAATCCTTGTCCAAGAATTAGATAAGGTCAAAACAACTTTTACCACCAAAAGGGTCACCATGGCTAGCAATATGATATATTTTCCATGACTAATGTTTTTTATTAGGTAAGCAAGGATTTTGAAAGGGCCATGATCCCTTTTAAATCAATAAAGATTTGGTAATAAGCACAACAAGAAAAGGAACAACCACAAGATGAGACAAAAAAAAGAAATAGGCCTCACAGCCAGCAAAACTAAACCAACCAAAACATCAAAAGAGGAACATGCATCAGTGCCAACAGAACAAGCCTATAGGCCACACACAAAGCTACAAAATAGCATCCAACACAAACAACTACCTCAAGGGAGGACTAACAAGATAAACATCAAAGCAGGGATTTTGAAAGGTCCCTTATCCCGAATACATTAAGAAAGAATTAGTTATCAACAATAAGACAAGACAACAATAGTAAACAATCCTCATGACCACTAGATGTAAACCATAACAAAACAATAATAAATAAAACAAGAATCCTTCCAATAGAATAGGACTTTAGGCCATGCACAAAGCTACAAATAGGATATCAACTCAACAAAAACAAAGCTACAAAACAACAACCAACAACAACAAAGATGCAATCTAGTATCCAACAACAACAACCACCCCAAGGGTGGACAAAACCAACTAACCAAAAAATAATGCAAATAGGTTTTATTGGGACCTAAAACCTAGAAAATGCTAGGCCACAAATAACTAGCCTATTAGAACCACCAATTATGAGCCAAGAAAACAACCAACAAATAGGTGTAAAACACCCACAAGACCAAAATTGGTTCTCCATAAGAGAATGAAAGAAACAAAGAGCACACAAAACCTTTTTCCATATTTCCAGCACAACCCAACTCCCTACCACAACCTTGGAGAAAGAGGGCTCAATAGAGCACAGGGTAGCAATAACCCTCTTACAACACTAACCCACCCAATTATCCAACTCAAAATCCAACCCTAAAGGAGTGATCTCCCCTCTATAAGAGAGGATTATAGGAGAACCCTTTCCATTAGAGACATAACTTTCCAACCCACACAAGCTCCACCTTAATAGGAACCCGAAAGAGAGAAGAGATCTTCCCACCAAATCCACAACATCCAAATCCACTTCAATAGGAGAGGGATTTGTTGGCATATGGATTCTAGTGTTGTCATTGATGGAAATTGAAGTCATTGATTTCGTCCGCACTGCAATATCTAACTATACCAAAAGATAGAGTGAAGTATAGGGTATCTGATTGAAGTTGAATATGTCAAGTGGTTTGATTTATTAGTTTAATAGTTTTAGTTGTGGATCTTAGGAAGGTCGTTGGATATATGAAATTTTTTATTCTCAAGTTTTGTCTTGTCGCATCAAATGGTGTATGACTTAGGAGATCCAGTCATTTGATTTTCTGTTCATCAATGTATGGAGGCCGATAAGTGAATGTAAGGTGTTACGAATGTCTAAAGCAAAATTTTTTGAAGTATTTTTGTTTTGGAGATTTTATTTTGGGTTCTAACTATGCTATGGCTGACTTTGGTGGATGTGCATTAAATTTTTTTCATGATTTGAGCTGATAGTTGGAAGATATTTTCTATTCTATTGAAGTCGACATATAGCAATTGAATTCTTGGTAGTGGATATATATATGAGATCAATTAATTCATTTTGGTGTGTGTGTGTGTGAGTATTTGATATGTGTTGATGTGTGTACGAATATTAGAAGAGAATTTTAGTGATTTTCATTTGTGCAGAAGAGGATTTTGTGAAGTGAATTAAGGCTAAGCAGAGCAAAGTGCAAAATCAAACAAAAGGTACAAAATCTAATCTATGAGCCTAACCAAAACTGTAATCAGGCATTTGTAGATGTTATTTTCTTAGTTAAACCTTTTTTTGTAATCCAATTTTTTTGTAAGGAAGTGAGCCTTCTTGATTTTGAGTAGTGATCTCTAGGCAATGTGCCTGAATGCAAGTGCATTCCTATTTTGTAAAACACTTATATTTTGAGTACTCAAATTATGGATTGACCTCCACCATGGTTTTTCCCTTAACCAAATTTGCATGTAAAAAATCCTTGTGTTATAGTGTTGTGGATTATTGTTCTATGTTCATGCACCTTTCTTTTGATTGAATGTTATACACACTTGAGAGATCAGTTTAATAAAGTTAAAATTTGCACAACACTGATTCACCCCCCCTCTCAGTGTCGCTTGAGTCCAACAATTGGTATCAAAGCTAAGTTCCTCAGAAGAAGTTCAACAACTTAAGGTAGATCTTGGAATGTAATGGACTCTAGTAGTCTTCAACAACAACTTTTGGTGGCACTTGATGACCTTGATCAGTCTAAAGTAGAAGTTCGAGAATTAAGAGAAAATCTTAAGGATGTTGAGAAATTCATTTAGAAGTTGAAGGATAAGATTATTAAGTATAGGGAAAAGAGAAAGGATCTATGTGATCAAATTAAGCGGAAAGAGAGAAAAATAATGGATGATGTTCACTTGAATCAAACCTTGAAGGAAATAACTGAAGAATGTAAAAAGCTTGCTAGAGACAATGCTACCCTAAAGTATGAGATGGAGTCTATGGCGATGAAGATGACTAAGGAGATTGAAGAAAGAAAGAAGAATGAGGAAAATCTTGTCCAATCCCTAAAAGAGAGATTTGATGAATGTAGAAGAATTAATGGAGAATTCATTTAGTTAGAGATTGAGCTACAACAATCTAGAAACAAGGAAGAAGAGCTTGAAAAACATATTGCTATTCTCAGGGATGAACTCACTACTACAAATGAATACAAGGAGAAGTTCAAAATTAGCTCAGTTAAGCTTGATGAGCTGACTCAAGGGTAGAAGAATGCAAATGCTAAGCGAGGTCTTGGTTATGAAAAAGGAGAGAGTTCCAAATCTAGATAAAGGAATTCTAAGCAAGGAAATATGATGAAAAAAGAAAAAAAGGAATACGGTAAGACAACCTAATGCTCAAAAGTTGAATGGATACTATTTTTCTTGCAATAAATTTGGTCATATGGCTGCTCAATGTAGAAGCAAAATGAAATTAAGTGATTCATAATTTTATGGTCAGTGTTTCAATTACAATAAGTTTAGCCACATGTCAATTGAATGTGGAAATGTGTCAAACAACTCTGATAATAGGAGTGTTAGATGTTACACATGTGGAAGATTTGGGAATATTGCTAACCAGTGCAGATCAAGAAGAAATCAATGGAGTAACTGGTCAGAATAAGGAAATTTTATTTGTTTTAATTGCAACAAATATGGTCATATTGCAAGATTTCACAAAAACAAGAACATGGATAGAAAAGATCTGATATACAAAGGCAAAAATATGTAGAAAGATGATAAAGGAAAAGGGAAAGTGATTGTGGATGAAATAAGAGATTAGATGAGGAAGACACAGGTGAAGACGTGTCTCTCTGTTATAGGAAATGAGCCATAACTAGAACCTGCTTTTGGTAATTCCTCCAAAAATTAGTTTTGGGCCTTTGACTTAGGGGGAACTATCAAGAAAATATTTCAAACCCCTGCTAGTAATGGACATCGGGATGTGGATGAGTGTAGTGGCTGCATTGATGGTCTACAAATGTTACTTGAATAGTTGGAAAGAATGTTATGCTGAGTTGGAGATCCAAAGAAGAGTTATCTTTCGCAGACTGAGAAAAAAAGGTATCCAGATAAGTTAGGGAAAAATAATTTATTACAACAAAAGTTAGGAGTACAAAATATAAAAGGAAATTTGAAACCCTCATTTGCCACTTTGTGTCAAATAAAAATAAGGAGAGCACTCTGCACCAAAATTTTGAAAGCATATTCAGTGACAAAACCCTAATCCATTAGGTATTTCAGTACTATTGAGAAATTTTAATTTGGTGTGAGGTTGAAGAACTTATTTTCAAGACATGTGTATGGAAGGGAAAATGGAAAAAAAAAAGGAATGGTAAAACTAGATGAATATAATAGTGAGAAGATTAGGGCTAAAAGGAACATGTTGTTGCACGGTGAATTGAAATGGTTGAAAGAAGAAAAACACAAAAGCTTGGATATTTGGAGTGAATTCCCCTATTTTGGAAACACATAAGTCATTGAGCTTATTATGAACAGATTGAATGATGATACTTTGACTCTAGATAAACCCTACCTTATCTCAAAAGAAGTGATTATAGTCATAACCGGGTTATGCAAAGTTGGGGATGTGTTGAGGAAGAAGTCAATTTGAAACAAAGAAGTCAAAACCATAACTGGAGTAACTGGAGATCAAAGGGCACTTATAATTCCACAATCAAAGATTTAGTGACAAGGTACATTGCACATGGAATATACTATAAAATATTTTTCAGAAATAGAGAAGGTGCAACTTCGACATGAGCTATTTACATTTCACACAAGATGATAATGGGAGATTAGGATTTTTATCTTTGTGGATTATTGAAAGATCAATAAATGGAGAATGTGCAATTGACAAAGGAGAAAAATTACCCTTTTAGGTTTGGTAGTCTGATTATATGCCTTGTGATGCATTTTTGAATTACTTACCCCTAAATAAAATTGTAATATGGGAAGAGAGTGAACCAGTTTGCAAGAAGATTTACATATACTCTAATAATTTGGCAAAATTGTGATCAAGTATATGAAAGTTTCTTTAAGGGTTTGCTAAGGAAGTTTGGATCAACTAGTGTTTCCATTCCGGTAAAAGGACTTGAAGTTGGTTCCTCCTCTGGTGAGATGGAGAGAAAGAAGAGAAGAGAAAAAGAAATTGATATCAGTACTCCACCAACATGCAAGACTTCAAGAGTTGAAGGGAAAGGGAAAGAAAAAGTTATTGTGGGCATACTAGATGAGGAATTTGATTAGGAATTTGAGGACACCCTTGAAAAAGAACTAGAAACAGCTAAACTAGAACAAGAAAAGACAAAGACAAAAGGAAGTGAAGAAGAGGGTGATCTAACCAAGGAAGAGCTATTGCAACTTATTCATGAGGAAGATTGAATGCAAAAAATTGTGAACATGTGGTCTATTAGACCTTCATATGAGTAGGACATCATCTTAAGCATACTAAGTTTTATCTTATGCACTATCATATCAAATTGGAGATTTTGAATAATAAGTTGCCATAAGAGATGTTTGAATGCATCAAGGAAACCATGGAATTTGAGTCTCAGAACAAGGAGGAAGAAGTGATCCTACACCTGAAGAAATAGTAAAAATTATCACTTACCAAGCTAAAAAGGAACATGAATGAACTAAGGCAATGCACAAGCACAAAAAACAACATTTTCAACTATTGTCTTCGATGGCCTTATGCAATCAACAAGTACAAGGAGAAGTTAGAACAAATTGAAATGAAGTTGAACAATATTGGACAAAATTTTAACATGTATCAGGATCAAGATGGTGTGATTAGGAAAAGGATTCATGAACTATAGACAGAGCATGCAAATGTTCTGAACACTAGGAACATGATTGTTGACACCTTCTACAAAGTGAAGGACATAACTAAATGCAGGCTAGAACAATTGATTGAGTTATTAAGGATGGGAGAAGTATTGGAAGAAGCCTTTACCATTCTAGAATCCCTCATCAAGTTTATCAATCAAACATCTGAAAACAACAACATGATCATAATCATCGGGATTGTAGTGGAAGCATGGAAGTAGTTTCTTTCAGAGATAAAGGAAAAGTACAAAATAATCTTCAAATAGCAGTTGTATTCCTTTAGTTTTTGCATAAGTAAGTTTTTGTTTTCACTTCATAGGGGGAGAAATAATTTTTTTATTATCTTTTTTTCATTTATATCAAAGGGGGAGAGAGAGTAGTGAAAATTTCCTCATCAAACTTAGGGGGAGTTTTGCTGAGTTTTGTTAGCTATGACATTTTGAAGTTTTGAAGGTTCTAACACTTAGTCACTTTTCACTAAGTGTTGCCATCAATTCCAAAGGGGGAGATTATTGGAATATGGATTCTAGTGTTGTCATTGATGGAAACTGAAGTGATTGATCCGGCCCACACTACAATATCTAACTATATTGGAAGATAGAGTGAAGTATAGGGTATTCGACTGAAGTTGAATCTATCAAGTGGTTTGATTTATCAATTTAATAGTTTTGGTTGTGGATCTCAGGGAAGGTCATTAGATATATGATTTTTTTTATTCTCCAGTTTTGTGCTCTCACATCAAGTGGTGTACGAGTTAGGAGATCCGGTAATTCAATTTTTTGTTCATCAATGTATGAAGGTCGACTAAGTGAATGTAAGGTGTTGCAGATGTCTAAAGAAAAATTGTTTGAAGTATTTTTGTGTTAGATATTTTGTTTTGGGTCCTAAATATGCTATGGCCGACTTTGGTGGATGCACATTAAATGTTTTTCATGATTTGAATTGACATTTGGAAGATATTTTCTATTCTATTGAAGTTGACATATAGCGACTAAATTCTTGGTAGTGGATATATATATGAAATCAATTAATTCATTTTGGTGTGTGTGTGAGTATTTTATATGTGTTGATGTGTGTGCAAATATCAGAAGAGAAATTGAGCGATTTTCATTTGTGCAGAAGAGGATATTGTGAAGCGAATTAAGGAAGAGAAGAGTGAAGTGTAGAATTAGACAAAAGGTCTAGAATTTGATCTATGAGCCTAACTAGAATTGTAATCAGGCATTTATAGATGCTATTTTCTCAGTTCACCCTTTTGTTGTAATCCAAATCTTTTGTAAGGTAGCGAGCCTTCCTAATTTTGAGCAGTGAGCTCTAGCTAGTGTGTCTGAATGCAAGTGCATTCTCATTTTGTAAAATACTTATATTTTGAGTACTCAAATTATGGATTGACCTCCACTGTGGTTTTTCCCTTAACCAAGTTTCCACGTAAAAATTCCTTGTGTTATAGTGTTGTGGATTATTTTTCTATGTTCATGCATCTTTCTTTTGATTGAATGTTATATACACTTGAGAGATCAGTTTAATAAATTTAAAATTTGCACAACACTGATTCACCCCCCCTCTCAGTGTTGCTTGAGTCCAATAGGCTCCCCCTCAATAGGAGCAATCTCCACCTTAATAGAAGACATTAGCTATAGAATCCAAAAGAAGGAAGGCCCACTAGATGAAAGGGATAACGCAACATCCTTTGGCAACACGAGCTCAAGGTAAATGAAGTAAGAAAGTAACTTAGCCATCAGTATAAAAAGAAAACACAGAAGAACCTTCAAAATAAACAATAGGTACAACCTATCCAACAAAAAAACACCAAAACATAGGCGAGAAATGCTCCCTTAACCACATTCAAATAGGAAAATAGAACTTCCTCCATGAAGAAAAAAACCACCACCAAACTCTATATTTTGAGAAAAATAGATCCCAAACTACTTGTGAAAGCTAAACGATCCAAAACCACACCAAAATACCCAAGAACCACAAACCCCAAGGAAAAAACAAAAAGTATCCACAAAATATAGGATATGCCTCCCATACCAAAGCATGCTCGAAAGGAAAAAGCAACTCCAGAAAAGAGTTGGTGATGGGAAGCAAGTCACGACCCAAAAAGAGGCCAAAACCCCAAAGAGTGATGAGAGTTGGCTAAAGAAATCTCCATAGGCCAAACAATAAAGCCCACTCATGCCACTCCACCAGAAAACCCACACCATAACTCCTAAATACTCATAAAAAGCCAAGAGCCATACCACTTGCAACACCAAAGCAAACAAAAGCATACCCATAATAAGAACAACTCCTAGGGAACACTGAAAGCCTTCATGAGTGCCCAAAGAGAAAGAAAACACCAACAACCACAATAAGAAAAAAGGTGGAACCATGCCGAAAAATATTGGGAGGAGATAAACCCAAGCCCTTGAAAACACATTACAAAGAGGACACTGCATGAAGGAATGTTGTATACTATCCAAAAACCATTGAAGGATGTAACATATGTTGAGGACCAGAATCAACAAGAAAATATAAGTGCTTCTAGGAAATGATAAACACAAAAGGAGTGGCCTTAGAAACCACCACGACAACACCAAAAATCTCATGACCTCCTAGCATAATAACAACCTTCAAAACAAGAAAATAAGACAACATGGCCACTTGACCATCTCCATCAGAGTCATCATCCTCACCATCACCATCTACGCCCTCAAAATAATTTGAACTACAACCCCCACTATGCTTCCTGTCCATTTGATGGGTTGGCCAATGTTTGTGTAACCTTCCAAAGGGAAATAGACATGAATTTTGAGGGTTTGATTAATGAGATAATTTTGTGTGTCCTTAACTCTTAAGAAGTGTGTGTTTTCTTCTTATGAAGGTAATGTTAGGTGCATAGGAAAATAGAGAGGAGGGGTGAATTAGTTGTATACTTCAAAACATTCAATCCCCCGATATCTTTCCAAACCCTTATTAACCATTAAAGCCTTATCATTTATTAACATAAAGTAAACATGTAAAACACTAATGCAAGCACATCCAGACACATAGGAACACCAAATTTATGTGGAAAACCTAAGAAGGGAAAACCATAATGAGGATTAGTTATGAATTGTAACACCAAATACAATTAGGCTCATTGCCAAGGGCTCACTACCCACAAAATGAAGAAAGGATCACTAGTGGTGGCTCACTACCTAGAATAGAAAGAGATAGAAGAAAGGGGTGGCTCACTACCAAATATGAATTACTAACAATGCATCTAGCTTATGTCAAAGGTATAGTTCCACTAAAGCACAAAAACCCCACTTATCTTACTAAAATGTAGAAACCTTCTACTCACTGCATTTGGAAGCCATAAGCATTAAATATCAGACTCAAATTGCATCACACTTGATCACATTCACATCTTTCACATCACACAAACTGTTCTCTTTATCCACACAAAAAATCACCTTACTTATATACCATCCACGGATTAAAGCAATCTCAATTAGGTCAGCCTTAAGGAAACATATGCACCTCACCCATGTAACATCAAAGAGGTTGGCACCAAACACTTCCACTATGTAAATAAGTGAAGGTAGACCATGTCATGGGTTAACTAGAACCGAAATCTACACCAACACACTTCTCAAGATTTCCGCAAACAACAAACATCCTCCATAATTACTACTAGCATGCCAGGCTGGCCAAACATGCACTAACACTAACAAGCAATCACAAACACACCTCTCTAGGTCTAGAAACATTTCATGGACCACAAAAAAACTCCACAACAACCAAGAATATTCCACATCATCAAAATATTCACCAGTACTACTGCAACCATCTAAAACTGAAGAAAACTTTCATTTTCTGCAACCAAATATACTAGCACAAACATTCAGCTCACTGACTGAAATTTTGGAACACCTCAATACATAAAACTTCAAGGGGAGATAGATACAAAAAATATAATCATGTTTCTAGATCCACAAGACAAAAACCTTCACTATGGAGAAATGTGGAGCAATCGCATTTCTCCTAGACAAACATATTATCAAACACATCTTCTACTGCCATATGATTCAAAACCTAAAACTCTAGATATAACAACTTTGATCATCACATCCAAACCACACAATCATATATTAAACCATGAAGAAATGCAAAACAAAACATTAAACACATCTCTATCACATTGTACTTTATTTTTTTCAAATTTTCTCAAAACCACTTGGAAACCAAGTGAACCAACTGCAACTACATCACTTACTCATCACATATTTCAATGAAAATATTGATGAAAACACCACAACATAGTGAAACACTCTCCAACACCAACGATATCCCCCAACATAAGTTAGGCTTTCAATAACCTTTACAACTATACCAACACACTCTAAGGGGTTTCCAACAATGACAACACTAGCAACATTTTATCGACATCAATACCAACAACTCCATGCTTCTGACAACTCCAATGCTAAAGGTTTATATCAATGATAACACCCAAACAACTCAAACTTCCAAAAATATCCCCCTTTTTCATTGTTGGAAACACCAACTTTCTAAAAACCATCAAAACAAAAGCAACGAATAATAATTATACAACAAGCAATACTCCCCCTGACTATGAAAACTCTTACTCTTCATACTCTCTTCACAGACTTCTTTTCCCCCTATCTGAGGAGTTCTCTGGATCATTCTCTTTTTGTTTTCCAAATAACTCTCTCCCATATACTCCACTATGGTTTTTCAACCATTCTAACTCTCTCCCCCTTTGACATCAATGGAAAATGGCAACGCACATCACCACTTTTCTCTCCCCTTTGACAAGAATACAAAGGAAAATATCTACTAATAACTGCTCCTCTCTCCACTACTCTTTACTCATCAACACATGCATAAAAATATTCTTCTCTTTGAAAATTTTTCAAAGGAAAACACCATTAAAAAAATATTTTTCTCTCCACTACACTCACTTTTATGCACTCTTTTCTACACTCTCCCCCTTAGGGGCACAAAATATGATCCATCTAACTATACCAACCAAGAACCACTACCTACTCCCTCGAAGAGGTAGCCTTCAATATCAGTCCAGGACCAAGAATGCATCTTGAAATGATTCTTAGAAAAAAACACACACTTATGCATCTTAATTGAAATAATGAGGGTTAATAACCCCTAACTTCTACCAGAGATACTCAAACATATCTTTTGGAAGAGCCTTTCTGAAAATATCTGCAACCTGATCCTTAGTAGGCCCATACTCCAACTTCACCTCATTCTCTATAAATTTCTCTCTTAAGAAGTGATATTGAATTGAGATATGTTTTGTTCTTCAATGCATTACAAGATTCTTTGAAATATTGATTGCACTTGTATTGTCACATAAGATAGAAATAGGTTCATCATATGATACAATGACATCCTTCAATGTTTGATTCATCCAAAACACCTTTGTATAATATGATGCAATTGTGATATATTTTACCTTTGCAGTAGATAATGATACTAAATCCCACTTCTTATTCAACCATGAAACCAATCTACTTCCAAGAAAGAAAGCACCACCACTTGTACTTCTTTTGACATTTGTACATCTTGTCCAATCTATATCTATATATGGACTCAAAGAGAAGCCAATATCCTTTGGATGCCACAACCAATAGTCTAGAGTGCTTGTTGGCATTCTCAAATTTTTCGCAAATTTGAAGTGCCCATTTCAAAATTTTGCCTCTGCATTGTCAGAATTGCACCTAATGAACTTGCCTAAGTGACTTACTTTGGAGGGTCATATGTTGGAGCCCATTGATTTTGGTGCAAAACTCATTTGCACATCCACTCATGTGTCCTATGTGAGTATGCATGTCAATTTTCAGGTTTCCCTGATGAGTTTTGTCAGGGTTTCAAAAAGTGAAGCTGGAGGGTTTTGACACTATTCTGTTGTTTGCAAACATTTAGTTTTGCAAAGTAGCCTCCATTTGAGCTTGCATTTTGCAACCAGATGATCATCATGTCAAAATGAATGTTGTTCTTAGTTTTCCATGCCTAGATAAAATACCATGTCAATTTTCAGGGTTGTATGAGTTGATTTTCTATTTTTAGCAGATAAAAACCAAATGAAATTTATTTAGTTTTGCATTTGCATTTCTAGAAACCTTTCTGAGAGGTCAACTTCGATCGTTAATATCTTTTGATGGGAGATTATTCAAGAAAAATCCTTTTGCAAACGTGTTCACTGTGCCAAAATGAGATAGTGTGTCTAGTGGCAGCTCACCAGGAGTTGATTTGATATTTTTGCAACAAGGTGATTTCGTGAGTTTTAATTGGTTCAGAACAACTATTTATTGCAGAAAGTTCGAGTAGACAATTTTGATAGTTAATAACTTTTTCCTCGTGATTGATTTCTCTGATCCGTCTTTTGTAATTAATTGTTGGACTGAATGTCTACATGCTTGAAATTTTTCATTGCTCCAGAGATTGTTTGCCTAGTTTTCAAAGCCAATTCCAAAGCCAACTTGGCCAGTTTGCACCATTTTCCAAATGTGCCAGAAAACAGATTTTGTGAAAACCCAGTTTGTTTTTTCACTCCAGAAGCACTCAAAAGTTGTTTTTGATCAATTTGAGGTAAAGTTGTTTGAATTTTTTTTTTTTTTAGTCAGGTCCACCCAAGGACCCAACATGCCTCACCCAATTCTGAGATGTCAAGAAGAAATGCTTGTTTTAAAGAGTTAAAACATCCAAAGAAAGTATAAGCTACTTGGATGTTGATGTGGGGATTGCTCTCCTTGTCATATATTTGAAATATGGTAATATGGATT
This sequence comes from Sequoia sempervirens, assembly GCA_007258455.2. Taxonomy (NCBI): domain Eukaryota; kingdom Viridiplantae; phylum Streptophyta; class Pinopsida; order Cupressales; family Cupressaceae; genus Sequoia; species Sequoia sempervirens. Next base: position 113,832 of record VDFB02286865.1, read on the forward strand.
CTGTGCATACATATGTATGTTGTTTCTATGCCTTAACATGGAATTGAAAATGAAAAATGGTTTAAGCAAAAGAGACTGCTTGAAGATACAAGATGGTATCCCTTGCCACCAATACGTTGGTCAAGATCCAATCAAAAGGCACTTGGGATTTTCATATATCAGCGTGACAAAGAAGTTTTAAAGTGATTAATGCATACTACAATCCACGAGACATTCTAAGGCCAGCTAAAGAATATCACTGCAATTAATGAAGTAATATAGCTTGATCCTTTTACAAACCAAGTGAAGTTGGAACAGAGAATAAGTAAGAAGCAACAAATATGCTGAGGATGGCTTCTCTACTACACAGTGGTTGGTATCCAAATAGAGACATCCAAATAAAGAGTGAAAATGTTCATTGAAAACTTCAATTTGGAGGACGCCATCACTGTAGAGAAATATGCAACAATGGATTTGTTGAAAAGACCTCAGTGACAGGGAAAATGTGTTTCATTAGAAAATGTAAAGGCATAAATAAGGCTTCAGTAACCTTAAAACAAATACATCTGAGATGGAATGCTACGCTAGCTTAGTCATCAGAAGATTATTTATTGAGAACTTCAAAAATATTAAAAAAATGCAATCGGCTGTGAATGGAACTCCATTGCCATATGCATCGTGTGCACAAAATAGACTGTGAAAAGACTTTCAAACAAATAAAAGGAGAATTCCACAGAGGCACGCAATAGTATGGAGTCTCAAAGACTATGGAAACTTTCAAGCAAAGTGATTAAAAGGAGAAGCACCAACAATAAAGCCAAAGGGGGTAGCCACCGTGAAGAAGAGACGGTGGACATGTATGCATAAATTGAAAATACAGGCAGGGCGCGACCATCAACATAACGCAGGGCATACAAAATGCGTATGTTGAAAATGCTTTACGAACTTTTAATAAATGCTAATGGCTGCATAGACAAGGCGTGTGGTCTGTTCGAAAAAATGCCTCCATTAAATGTGATCTTGTGGAACGCCACTGGCAACATATGCCACAGTATTTTGTTGAGGGTACTTCAGAAACCTTTAAAAGCAAATGCTAGCAACGCATCAGATGGATCATCAAAGGCATTGAAAACTCTAAGCAAATGCATATGGCAGGTTATGAGCATCCATCAAAACTTTGAAGAATCTCAGGCTGGACAACAAGGAGTTCAGAGATTTTAAATTAAACGCAATTGGCAGCCACTGTGCCAGAAGAGGTAGCCATCACATCATTTGAGGGAGACTTGGCTGCTATAGCCAAACAGGTGTAGATGAAATGCAGTGAATGGAAGGGTATAAGGAGTTAGCGCGCGACTGAAGTCTGCACAAAAATATAATAGAAAACAATAAAAATTGTTTGAGGAAAGAGCTAGTTAATGAAGGCAACGCAGAAATAGATGTATTGAAAACGCCTTAGATACTTCCAACACCAACAGTAGAGCAGAATGGTCACAAGGTTATGTCACCACAGCCATGGGAAGCAGTTGCAGAGAATACACATGAAGAGATTAGGGCAAAAACAAGCAGAAAGATGCCAAGAAAATCCAACGGCGGAGACACAAAGATGAATTACAGCCGAATCCTGGCCTTTCCCCGCTATCTCACGGGTTGAAAGTGCTCACGGGTTATTTGCGCAGGGTTGGCGAGAGTGCATGGCATGTGGTGTGTCCTCGACAAAATTTGAAGGGCATGGGTATTGTTTTAATATACCCGATAGAAATATCAAAAGATCTCTATTCATTTTTTTGATGGCATAACATTTAGGAATTAAATGTTGCCCGAGGAGAGAATGAATTGTGTGGGCCCGTGGAAAATATAGAAGAGGGTATGAATGAAGTATTCTACCCAGGGACATTTTAAAAGCACCATTTTAAAGGAAAAGATTTTGAACTAAAGGTAAAAGGTGAAATATTTTAAATATGAAGTATAAAGTAAGGCACGAGTAAAGTTAAATTGTGTTTGGGGGGATCTTTATGGTGAAATATTTAAAATACTTTGTGCACATGAATATGAAGTGTCTAGGAAAAATATTTTTAATTGGATACAACATGAATGTCACGAGGGGATATTGATATTTTATAATGTGAATGAAATATTCACCATATAAATATTTTTTTCACTAAAGGTGGATAAAATAAAATACAACCACAATAAAAGTAAAAGAGCAGAAAATGAATCTTTCATAGGCAAAGAAAAATTTTACACAGTTGAGTGAATTTGATGGAATTTATTCACATGGGCATTTTTTTCTGTTGCTCGGCAACATGGTGCAAAGACAATTTGAGAGACAAAGTTTGTTACTAAGGAGAGAGGAGAAAGGCTTTGCAAATTTATTAATCAACGGTGAAGAGGTTCCCAAATGGCATCTCTGGATCAACTTTAGGGCTTCTTCTGGATCCTTCTCTTCTTCTATTTCTTCTCTTTTCTTCTCATTTGTAAGGGGTTCTGATTGTATTATGAGGTTTTGTATGGGGTTGGGCAGATAGAAAATTGTTAATTCTGAGTTATAATCTGAGTTTGTAAGCTTCAATTGCTGATTTCATAAGTAAATATCAACCAGTTTATGCAAATAAATCATGAAAGTTATGAATGTCATTAAATTGTCTCCAGATTTGTACATTTCAGTCATATAAATTTAATGATACCAAGTATGTTTGAGTTTCTCATCTCAATTTCATGAGATTGTTTTATCTGATTATGGGTCTGTTTCAATGAAATGGTTAAATGGTTTGAATAGGTTGTGATTTAAGTGTGCAGGTTGGATATGATAAGAAGAGTTTGATTGACAACAGGAGTGGGATTTGTTAATGTAAGACATTAATAGTTGATGCAAAGCATTAACAATTTAAATCCACTGGTTGAATTGTGTTTGCTGATGATTTCACCTTATGTGTTTGACTCCATGGCCCAAAATTAGGCACTGATTTATCTTGCAGCTTAGTGCATGTCATAAACGTTTTATAAATTCTAAATCATTTTTAATCCTATTGTTGGTTGTGGTTTGGTGTTGTCCTACTTCCCAATTGTTGAGTGAGTGTTGAGAGACTAAGAATTTAGCCAAATTTGAGGTTTTCAATGCTTTCCTTGGTATATTTTCACTGGGATTTATCTACTATAAAAAGCAATGTCAGTGTGTATGAGTGAATTAAGTTTTAGGCATTGTATAGGTTGACTCACCTTGGTCTTGCAGAGCTAGAAGTGTAGAAGATTTTAGTCTTTGACTAAATTTTGTTAGTTGGCCAAATCCCCATTGAGTCTGATCATGAGAAATTGACTAAGTCTTTAGGATTCGTTGGTCTAGTTCAATTTGGAACACCAACAGTGCCCTTCAAGTATCTAAATATCCTCTTCACTGTTGTAACATGATATTCTCTAGGATCTTGAAATCTAGCCACAAGACAAACTGAATGCATGATATTTCGTCTTCTAGTAGTAAGGTATAATAGGCCACCAATTGATCTATACTTGATTTAATCTGTCTTAGGAGATTAATCATTCTTTCTTAGTTTAAAACCAGTAACCATAGGAGTACATACTAGTTTAGAATCCTCCATTCCAAACTTCTTCAAAATATCTTTCACATACTTTGACTATGAAATGGATATACCTTTCTTTGATTGATTGATCCATAGTCCAAGGAAAAAATTCATCTCCCCACACATTGATATTTCAAACTCTTTCTGCATCTCCTCTACAAACCTCTTGCACATACCTTCATTCCCTCTAAAGATTATGTCATCAACATACACTACTACAATCAAGATTTTTTCTCCTTCAACTTTGAAATATAGATTGCTATCTGTGGTACCTTTTATGAATCCTTGATGCAACACATACTTTTCTAACCTTGCATACCAAGCTTTGGGAGCTTGTTTCAGTCCATAAATACTTTCTTCAATCTATATACCATGTTTTCATCTTTAAACAACTAAAAACCTTTTGGTTGTTCAATGTATACCTCTTCTTCCAACTAACCATTCAAGAATGAAAAATTCACATACATTTGATAAACTTTGAAATCTTTATGTGCTACAAAAACTAAGAACATCTTGATAGCTTCCATCCTTACCTTTGGAGAAAAAGTCTCCTCAAAGTATATACCTTCCACTTGTGAGTAACCTTTACACAAAATTCTAGCCTTATTCCTAAAAACTTTTCCATCTTCATTTAGCTTGTTTTGGAACACCCATTTAGTTATATTACATTCTTGTTTTCCAGTCTTAGGACCAGTTCCTAAGTCAGATTATTCTATATCTATTCTAACTCTTCTTTCATTACTTTGATCCAATTCTCATCTTTGCATGCCTCGATCACTATTTTCAGTTCTACCTTAGAAAGTAAATAGAAATTAAATTTTGTTCTTCTATTATAGTTTCTTTTATTCTTGTTAGCACAACTTTTATATTATCTCAAATGATGTGATCTTTAATGATTCTTTTTGCATACTTAAAGTCTTTGGGATCTTTTCCGAAGCTTCTTCCCCTTCAACAGTCAACTCTTTTCCTTTCTCTTTGGCCTTTTCTTTTTCACTACAAGGGAATTCATTAGATTTATATCCTTCTATCAGTACTAAAATTTGATGTGGTTCTTCATCCACTTTGACACTTTCACTTTCAAAAATATTCTCCATCCTTTTATTGTAACATTGGTAGGCCTTACTTCTTGTAGAGTATCCAAGGAATATTCCTTCATTAGATCTTGCATCAAAATTTTCTAAGTTCTCTTCATCTCTTCTGACATAATATTTTCTTCTAAAATCTCAAAAATATTTCATAGTAGGAGGTTTACCATACCATAACTCATATCGAGTCTTTGAACTGTTCACTCTTGCTTGAACTATGTTAAGAATGTAGATTGTAGTATGAATTTCTTCTCTCCAATAGACATCCAGAATGACTTCCTTCATCATTTTCCTAGCCGCTTCTTGAACTATCCTATTCTTCCTCTCCACAAATCCATTTTTTTGAGGAGTTATAGGGGCTAATAAATTTCTTTTTATTCCATGATCTTCAAAAAAATTGTTAAACTCATTTGAAGTAAAATCACCAACTCTATCTAATCTCAAACATTTTATTTTCAAGTTCATCTAATTTTCATTTAAACTTATCTAGAGCTTCTATTTTTTATTTGAGAAATGTTACCCAAGCCATTCTAGAATAATCATTAGTCAATAACATGAAATAATTGTCACCACATGAGCTTCTTATTATGGTAGGTCCACATAGATCTACATGCACCAACTCCAAAGGACATATGGTAGATTATTATTTTATCTTGAACCTCTTCTTTGTTTGATTTTCCACTTGAAATTGCTTGTTTGATAGGCTTTATAATCTTCCACAAATCTCTCAAAGTATTAGTAGAGTTGATCTTCACTAGGCTATCAAAATTGATGTGACCCATTCTTCTATGCCATAGATAAATTTCATTAATTTGAGACATAAAGCACTTTACACCACTACCTTTGAACTAATAAACATTGCCCTATGTTCTTATTCCAATAGAAACTAGAGTATTGAAGCTTCCTTTTTTGATTTCACAACTGCCATTCTAAAACACAAGATTATATCCTCTTCTACACATTTGTCCTACAGTTAGAAGATTATGCTAAAGACCCTTGACATAAAGAGCATCCTTTGTTTTATGCTTGCCACCAAAACTAATTGACCCTTTTCCACAAACCCTAGTAGATGTATCATCACCAAAATTAACAGGACCACCATCATACATTTCAAGTTTAACAAACTTATTCTTATCACCTGCCATATGATTTGAGCATCCATTATCAATGATCCAATAATTCTTCTCCTCCCTATCATGAAAAATAGTCAACATAGTTCCTTCAATGTTATGACCTATTTATGGAGAACTTTCCTTCACACATCTTTCAAGATTAAAGTATAATTAGTTCTAACATTTAAGACCATTAATATGAATTCATCACTTCCTTCATCCAGATAATCAAATTCCTCATCATCAAAAATACCATTGTCCTTTTCAGCACAAAACTCTTCTTGACAAATTTACCTTTATGATCCTTTTTTTATCATTAGTAACCTTGATTAGATATTTAGATACATAATGACCTATCTTTTCACAATTGAAACATTTGAAAGGTAGCTTTCCTCTGTATTTTCTAGTGACCTTCTTCAATATCTCCACAAATTTTGTTTCCACCTCATCAAGATCATCCTGATATGATTCACCATCCTTTTCCACTTTGTAGACTTTAAAATTAGTTTCTTTACTTATAGCATCTTGACCAAACTATCTCATTTCAAAAGAAGTTAAAGCACCATACATATGGTCTCTAAAATAATTATCCAAATTTTGAGCTTCCTCGATAGTAAAAACTTTAGAGCTATAAGCTTTGGGTAGAGTTCTTAATACCTTTCTTACAACTTCACTTTCATCTAGCTTTCTCCTAGTACTAAAACTAATCCTACATTATTTTTTTTTAACTTGAGAAAAGAGTAAAGATTTTTGAAACTACAAAATAAAATTTTGTGTGGTGATGTACTAAAATTGAGTTTATAGAACTTTTGTATCATTTTTCACATACACAAATATGATTTTAAACTATTAATAAGTTCATTCACAACATCTTTATCTTTTGCATAGGTTTTGAAATAAAAATAAATTACAAGGAAAATGGTATTTCACAAGATAACTTCTTGCTTCATTCAACAATACACAACACAAAAATTGATGAAGGACAAATATTTAGTACTTTATCAATCAAAAGGGTTGTTATAGAACTGGTACAAAGTCTATTACAATTGTTATTTTCTTGAAAATCTAATATTAAATATTTCTTGTCATGTTTCTTACATATCTTAGAGAAAAAACATGATAAAGAGAATATATATAACACATTCCTTTTGAAAATTAAAATTTTAATATATTTTTGGGTGTTGGAGAAACACATCCTAATCTAAATCCTTGAAAATCTCCTCAAACTCTTCATCTAAGTGTAGAATATGAGGTGTTTAACTTTTTAAAAAACTTGAAAAGGTATCCTTGATAAAGCTGAAAATTGCCTCTAACTAGGCCTGACAATAGTTCTTCACTCCCCTAGATAAATGCATGATGGTCAAATATTATGATAGGTCCTCTTTATGTCACAAATCATCTCAAACTAATATTTGCATGGATATAGGCCTTGTTTTAAACTCATTGTAACTACATTGGCTAGGCGTAGGAAAATATCCTTTTACATTATGGAGTGTAAATTCTACTTAAGATCTCATTTATAAATTGGAAACCACCTTATCTCCTTCTATTATTCCCCTTCCATGTTTCACCATTCATTATTTTCTTGAAATATGATTTTTCCATGCCTCAAAACCCCTAGATAGGCCTCCTGTCCACATATAGCTTAAAACACCCGTGTTCGAAGTCTTCAATACAATCTAATAGTCCATTTCTTGGATCTTATTCCTCCTTGAAGATAAGAACATAGTCCATACATAATTTTTTTCACCCATTAGTTTTATTATCTTTATAATATTGTTTAGATGATATCATGACCACCTCATACCCACCTTCATTCAAAATTAATTTCATATGTTGTCCTCACAGGTTTGTCACACTAGATCTCACTATTTGATACTATGATCCCTAATATCTTAGACTATAAGGGCACTGTATCAAACCTATATAAGGTCTTCTCATCCTTAAATTGCTAAGGTACATCATTTTTCTCATAAGTCTATATTTTCAATAATCCATATGACTGCCATGTTGGAATACTCTTCGATTTTTTTTTTCAACAAGCCCTTTCAATTGTTTAGATAACCTCTCATGTGTGTAAATAGGTTCTTAAGATTTAGATATATTTTATAATGGTTTATCTATAAATAAAAACAATGAACAACAAGCCTTCCTATCATTAAAATGATTTTTTTGTGCATTCTTCTTTGGTAGAAACACTCAATATACGAAAGGTCTATGCATCAATACTAGAGGTGGTATGATCATTTTCAAATGTGTATTCCTGATAAACTTCATAGTTACTTGCTATATTCTAAGACCAATAGTCTATCCAAACATTGCTCTTATGATACTTCAACACCATCTATCAACATACTAGTATGACCTTCTTTCTCCACTATCACAAACCTGCACCTTAACAATCCCTTAATATTGTTATATTTTTTTCACCTCTCAGCACATCTCTTGTCCACCTTTACAACTTTCCTACAAATTTCAATGAGCATAAATTTTTCCTCTACATACTTAAGTAATTTGTGAGGTAGTCCATCATATCCTCCAAATCTAATGTAGGTGAACCTTTGAAACTGAATGAAGTGGCTATGTATCAATTTAATGGCTTCAGGAGAAATCCTTTGTCCCAAATCACCTTACAATTTGCTAACTAGCCTCATGGTGAATATATCATTCACCCTTCTAAATTTACAGTAGCTACTTTCCAATTGTACATTAGGGTAATAGTTGTAAATTTGAATTTGATCATCAAATTCCTCAACAGGGTGAAGTCCTAGCCATGGCCAAGTCATGCCAAGGCATAAAAAAGATATAAAGACATGTAGAAATATTTATTGATAGAAAATATTGATATTATATCATGCAACTTGTCACTGATAAGATTTTCCTAGTCTAGATATTTTTTTCCAACACAAATGATATGTACAAAGAAAAACATCCATTCTTCAAACTCATGTGCATTCACATTACCCCTCAATCTATGCAATAATATGATGATGTATAAAATATCATCTTTGATGTGTGACCTATGTAAATTATTGGGTAACTAGGACTTCCCTTTCTTGGGAACTACAAACCACTCTCTGGAAATGATATTTTTATAATACTCTTTCTTTTCACTAAAAAAACCTTGTGACAAAGTGAAGTTGAAGTCTGCAAAAACTTATTTTTCAAGAAGCCTAAAATTACCACTGATGGTGGCTCTATCAAGAGTAATCAACCAATTATCATCCTTTTTTCTGATTTTCCTATTTTGGGGATCATAGTGGTTAATACACTCAAGAAAAAGATATGCGCATTGCATAGCTACATGAAAGGTAGTCACTTCAAGTAGATTGATGTCAACCAAGCTCTAAGTAATTGGTGCTTTGTCTCATTTATTCACTTTCCCAAAATTTACCAAGGTATACATGCCCTATCCTAGTGTCACCAGTCTCAAGAAATGAAATGGTCAAACTAGACAAGTACTCATATCCTAGATTCTTATATTTTATTTTTCTTGAATTCTAGCCTCTAATTCTAATTATCTAGTTTTGGAAAACTTTTTCCAAAGTGTCACCTAGAAATTTTGATTTTCACTCTTAGAAATTTGCTTGATACAATCAATAGAAGCAACTACTAGGGTGTAAGAATGCACTTACCCATTAAATATCTATTGAGAATTTCTCTATGATAGAATTTTATTTCTACTTCTTCCTAACTAATCCATCACAATTCTACTTCTTGAAGATTTAGAAACCCTTAATTATTGTTTATAAATATGTAGAATAATTGAATTTGATAGCCTTTTTCCCTTCATATACATCAACATTAATTTCACATCATTCAACTCAAACAACAATTAATTTAGGGTAGGTAGCTTTGTTGGTACCAACTTTCAAATTTTTTGTATGGAAAAGAGAATCAAAACTTTGGTTGGTTCTTGAAACCTCATCATAGTTCAACAAAGGTTTCAAAACCTCAATTGGTCCTCACTTTAGCAATTTCTTGCTTTCATCCTTTACTTAGTGTTTAGAGGATTGGAAGTTATGAGTTATATGTTAAGAGCCGGCAAGGTTGTGAGAACCTCATCAGGTTCCAAAAGATCTATCAAAACTCACAACAATCATTTTAAACTTTGTGAGGTTTCCTTTCATTCTTTCTTCAACCAGAAAATATGAAGTTCTTAGTTTGGTGTTGGATCCCAAAAATGTTGTGAGAACCTTCTTAGCTCCCAACAATGGTTTTTGAAACTGATTGAATGAGCCACTTTTATCTTTCTATTAATAACTTTAAGGATGTTTTTTGGAAAAACACAAGGTTTCAGAAACCTCAACAATGTTTGAAAGAGTTTTGGAAAACAACTTAAATAACACCACTTATGAAAAGACTTGAAGACTTTCAGAATCCTCAACAATGTTTGAAAGAGTTTTGGAAAAAAATTTAAATAACACCACTTATGAAATACTTGAAGACACTAAATAAACATTGAAAATATAGAAACATGTTGGAGTTAACGTGAGTTGTGATAACCCTATCAGGACTTAAAACGGGTTTGAGAACCTTGTTGAATTCTGATGATAGTTATGAAGCTTCCTTAAGAATATGATTTTAGAAAAAATGGCTAAGCGTTGAAGGATTTTAGGAACTCAAGTATTATGATTAACAACATATGAATACTTGAAGACCCATAGGACTTAGACTTAGCCAAGTAATGAGCAATACAAGAATTGGAATGTGGGTGGGGAAAGATGAAAAAAAACCAAGGAAACATTTTCTATGATGACTTTGTTTGTTATTCATTTCTAAGCCAATATCTTGAGCTTCATTTAGTGATTATTGGAGTGTGAACTTTGTAATTTTATTGTATTGTTACTATTTGTGATTCACATTTTCATTATCCATAATACAGTACCTAGAAGAAGCAATTTAAGTATTCATAGTGAGTATGAAAAAATATTGCTTGTTTAACATGTCTAATGTAGAGCAAGAAGAATTTATTTAAGAAATGAACTCCAAAAGAAAAACATATGTGAAGAGCATGTACACTCATCAATGACCATTATCAATCTTGTAAAATCCTTACATAGGTGAAAAAGGGAAGTTGTAAGTTCTTTGGAAATCAAGAAGGATGAAAATATTTAGAGTTCCATATACTTGCAAATATTTTTAAAGATAACAATCCTATCATAGTCTTCAAAAAGATGGTCCTATATCTAATTTAAATCATGTAAGATGATACATGAATGACAATGATAAGTATGAATACTTGAACTTTGTAAGTCCTTTTGAATCTATGACTATGAAAAATTAGGAGAATAAAGGAAGGTTGTTAGTCTACAAGGTATAATGTATCAACAAATATTAATGTGAGAGAACATTAAAGGGATGAAGATGGAAGAGTCAAAAGTCATAAATGGAATGTTAAGCATGTGGTTTGGAATCCATAGTTGAGGAAACTACTTCTCCAATGCCTTCAAGGGATGAAAAATAATTGAAAGGAGTTATAAGCATGTTGCTATTTGTGTCTATGACTAGTTTGGGAGGATTTACAACATCAAGAGGACTTGTCATAGTTTTTATTGTCATGCACTTAACTGAGAAAGTGGAGATAATTGCTAGATCTTGTTAGGAGTAATTTTATCAAACTTTTTGTTGGAGACAACTCAGATCATGGACCCTTTCTCCCATGCCTTATTGTAGAGTTTGAAGAAGATTTTTAAGAATCCAAAGATGCAAATGTCTCTCTACCACCCAAAGAAGGCTTGACCCAACATACTAGATTTAGTTAAGATATTTATTCCCACCAAGATGCCCCTAGATTCTCTCAATGTGTTTTCACTTACTAAATATGCTTTATAAAGATGATCAATATAGGTATCTTTCTAATTTTTCAAGAGAAAAACAAATATAATATACTTTGTATCAACTATAATCAACTTATATAATCAATACTATATTGGTTTTTGGACTTCATCATATATTTTATGTTGCGTATTGTTGAATTGATGAAGATACTATCATGTGAAATATCATGTTCCTTGTAACTACATCACATTTATTAACATATGCAAAATTTTGAAGTGTTGTGCATGAACCTATCAAAAATTTAATTTATGCATGCAAAACTTTAATACATAAGATTTTCATATATCATTAGGTGCATCACCACACATATATTTTACTTTTCAATGTATAACTTTTTCCCCTTTTCTTACGATGAAAAAAAAGTAGTATGAAGTATTTTCAGTTGTAGAGAATACCAATAGGTGAGGAACCAACCTTCATCTATAGGTTGATCTCAAGTCTCAAGTCCCACAACTTGAGAGATCATCCCATGTTTCATTGAATAACTGAGTTGAATGTTCAACTAGGGTGAATATCCCTAGTGATAACATATAGTAATGAGCTTTCTATTTTAATTTTAAGGGTCTTTGGTTGTGATACTTTTGGTCATGTGCCTTAGGAAAATAAATGCAGTGAGATCTAAAATATTTAAAATGCATCTTTGTAGGTTCTGATAAGAACGTAAAAGGTTATTAATAAATGTCAAAAAATTATAGATAAAAAAAATGGCAGCGAAGTAGCCATGGAAGCCTAACAACTACTTTGCAGAAAATGATAGATCTCTTCACCCTCATGGAAGAACTCTGAATAGTAATCAAATAAATCGATCTCAAGGTCCCTCAAACAATCTAGGGAGGAAACATTTTAATAGGTGACATCAAAGTAGACATTGGTTCTCACATCCTAACTGGGCTCCAGTGCTGCATCATAGGGTCTTTACTAGAAATGGTCAACAAATTATAGACATATGTGATGGAGATACCCTCTATAACAATGATGCAGGAGCATGCAGTGGTGTGAGGAAAATATTACATCACCCAAAAAGATGCTTTCCATTTATGATGCTTTTGTTTTCTTTTTGTGGATGTTTTTGCATTTCTGGATACCCTTTTCGTCGAATAAGAGTTTCCAACTTTTAGAACTGCTTTTTTGCTTTTTCCTGCTCAACTGCTATTCTTAGCAGGTGTGAATTTTAAGGCGTGGGAAGAAAAAAAATTATGGGAAGTTCATGATGGAAAAATAAGCACTTTGGCGAAAGAATTAGGTCAAGATCATTCATGGTTTGAAAGTTATTCAAGTTCCAGTTTTTGCTTTTTGCCTTGAAAAACCTTTCGAGTCTAGTTTGAGGCACTAAACGGTCCCGTATGGGTCCAAAAGTCATAAGAACTGATAGAGCAATTTCTTAGCGCGTTCTTCACTCCAAGACCTTTCCGATGGTGCAAACGGTTCTAAAATAGAGTCCCAGATCAAAAGTTATGGCTTCTGAAAGTTGGCCGATTTTTGGAAAATTGCCAATTTTTGAATTAGGACTCAATGTTTGAATTTAAAATTGTAATTTTTGGTGCCTAACCACCAAAAATCTTATCTCGAATGTTGTTTTTGGCTCCAAACCAAAAAGGGGCTATTTATGGGCTAGTTTTTGATTTTTGGATAGCTTTTTGGGGAAAAGGGTTCGCATGCTGTGAAAGGGGATTTTCTGTAATTTCTGTAATTCTTCCAAACTATTGTAGCTTGCATGTATTGCAGAGCTCAAGGATTTGGGATCCTCTGCATGTAAGATTTTCATTATTGAATAATAGTCATTTTTTCTAGTTGTGTGCATTATTTATGTGTCTCAGGTTTGCTCCCTCGTCAAACAAATATTTCTAGAACAAACCATATGAGAAAGAATCGGATTTTTTCCAATGGTCATACCAAGAAATAGAGGAAAATCTAAAGTCTCTCAGAAATAGGGTTCCCACAAGTATGCATGCTAAACACACAAGGCTTTGAGAGTAGGTAAATAAGGGTACAAAAGAGATGCATTCTAAATGTGCAAACATTTAAAAGTAAGCAGGGCAATCGAATGCAAGAAATGTCTGAGAATAGGAAAACCCTAATCTATAAGGAAATTCATGAGGGTTTATAGATCTAGCATTCGAGAACAAGGGATGTGAAAAAGACTCTCGAGTTTTTCCCTCTCAGAAGCAAGGTACTCCTTTCATTCCAAAATCCCAACAGAAGACTCCTACTCAAAAGGGCATCAAAGAAAACACTCAAACATAGACTCAACGAAGAGCTCCTAAGAAGAAAAAATTGAAGAGTAAAAAAAAGAAGTGATCAAAGAATAAAGGAGGACCCAAGAAGGTATGGAGGTGCAAGGAGGCACAAATATGGAAAACAAATCTCATGCCAAGCCCGATCAACAAGAGGTTGAAACCTTTCCTTTAGTAGATCACAATATTATCAAAATCATGTTCCCATAATCTATACTACAAGCTTAAGTCCAAGAACTCAGGGATAAAGCCTTAATATGTAAGTTCTGGAATCTCAACCTGTCTCTAAATGAATTAAAATCTCTAATTTATGATGATTGGGAAGGGGCACAACAAGTATTTTACTTGGATGCTGAAAAGGTTATATTTGTAGTCATCTTTGATAGCAAAATTAATAAAGATGCAACATTTAAAATTCAATCATGGGTTTTTCAAGGATTAGGGCTATGTATGCAACCCTAGATTCCAAACTTTAAGGAAAAAAATGTTTCCTTCATATTTTTTCTATTCTGGTTCCAAATGCCTTCTTTGTCGTTAGAATATAGGGAATTGAAAATAATTGAATCAATAGAAAATCATGTAGGAGTTTTCCTCATGCATGATAATTTTTTTTTTCAAAATTCCTCCAATCCCATAAAAACCTATGTTCTAATGGATACAAGCAAGAAATTTCTAGAATAGATTCAACTAATTTCAAAGTTTGGCATTTGGCATCAACAAATTTCCTTTGAATCAACTGACTCCACTTTCTCTCAATGTCATATCATAGGCCATTCCTCTTCTCACTGGTTGTCAGGCCCAATTTCATCTAATACTAATTATATGTCTAATTCTAAAAGAGGTAACCAACAAGGTAGTCAAACCATCTCCCCTTGTTCAAAACAAAGCACTTACTCTCAGAATGGGAAGAATAATCAGAAAAAGTTAGACCAAGAGAGTAACAAATGTAACAATCACATACATAAGAGAAAATGGGAGGAGGGAGGTACTAAATTGGGGCTTTATACAAAACCTAGACAAAATAAAAAAGTCGCATTGAATTTTAAAGTTCCAAACAATATGTGGAATTTAATGCAAACTTTTTCTAGCTTATCCCTCAATTTATACTCTCTTATGGTAAAACTAAGCTTTAAACACCAATTAGCAGAAATAGTGAATAAACTAATGTTTCAAGGCACTAGGGACCATTTATTTGCTTGGTCACTCAATGGTAATATGCACAAGGATCAATTGGTCTCCCAAGAAATTGTAAGTCTTGAAGAAGGGGATAAGTGTCTTTCATTAACTACAACTAAGAGACCTACACATGTTGAACTGGATTTTTTAGTAGATAAGATACTACTTTAAGTAGGATTAGATTTATTTGATCAAATAGTAGTGGAAGAAGAGCTTTGGGAAAGAAATGGTCTATCAAACTTTCAAAATGCAAAAAGGCTAGCCAAACTGTTCCAATAGGAGAATGACATGAAAGGTCAAAAGGTTGTGGTTGATCAAATTTTGGTGGAAATGGGAGATCAATCAACTCAAGAAGAAATATAAGAGGTTAAAATAATTGAATCAAAGTTATCTGAAAACCATACAAAAGGGAATTTAGATGAGTTGATAGTTTCTAATAATACTCTTACACTATCACAATCCCTATTTCAACCTTCACTTAAGAAATCACCTGGGAAGAGAGGAAGAAAATCAAATTTGACAAAGATAAAGGAACAGATAGAGGCAGGAGTGCAAAAAACAATTTTGAAATTTATGTCTAACAAGAGGCTGAGGAGAGCATGTTGCTCTCCTTGTTCCCAATGAGGATTTATTCATGGAATGTCAGGTTCATAAATTCCCTTGACAAGCATGCTCACATCAAGCAACTAATAGATGCTTGTGGAGCAGACATATTTCTTCTAGAAGAAATGAAAATTTCAGTAGAGGTGTTTGAGTCATCAATTAAGAAATGGTCTAGATGGGCATCAACATTTTCACTAGCTCAAGGGGCATCAAGAGGTCTAGAAATTTTGTGGAATCCAAAATTTTTGTGTCAAATATCACAAAAATGAGAACTATCGGTAGCTAGTAGAAGTGACCAAGTTTGACTTAAGCTTTTGGCTAATAAACATTTATGGCCCCACTTCTATGCTAGATAAGAAGAGCTTGTGGGATGAAATCAAAAGGAAAATAAGCTTAATTCCAAATGGGAAAATAGTCATAGAAGGGGATTTTAATGCAATTACTTCTTTACAAGAAAAAAATGGAGGAATAAGTCCACCACCAAGGGTGATGCTAGACTTTAGTCTATTTATAGCATTTAATGCATTGAGGGATATTGAACCAACAGTAGGTAAATTTACTTGGACTAATAAAAGAAGGGGTTTCCTACAAATAGTAGAAAGACTAGATAGGTTCTTGGTGTCTCCAAATTGGTTCATCTCATCGCACAAACTAAAATAAAAAGTCTTGCCATATCCCGGATCAAATCATTATGCAATTTGTCTGGATATATCTAACATTACTATTTCAAGATCTAAATCTTCATTCAAATTTGAGAGTATGTGGCTCAGACATCATCCATTCTTGGACCTTTTGAAGCAGTGGTGGGTCAATGTTCCATATGAATAGGGGACTAAGATGTTTGAATTTCATGGAAAATTGATGTATGTCAAGAAACAAGTCAAAATATGGAATAAGGAAGTTTTCAGAAATATTTTTCAATAGAAAGATATAGTGTTTAAATAACTAACAACTGTTCATGAAAGTATAATACAAAATGGATTGGATGTCGTCCTTTATGATAAGTAGAAAATGTTACAAGTAGAATGGGAGGAATTATGTTCATGAGAAGAAATCTATTGGAGACAGAAGTCTCGAGAGTTATGGTTAAAAGAGGGTGACTGTAATACAAATATTTTTCATGCTTCAATGTAGATAAAAAATAAAACTAAATCAATTCAAAAAATTCAGGAATTGGCCACAGGAAATTGGATTACAAAGGAAGATGATATTAACAATGAAGGAATTAATTTTTTTCTGAACTTCTTTTAGCCTCACAGAGTATAGACGCCAATAAAATTAATGATGAAAATGAATTATTGGACACAATCCCCCACCTTGTTAGAAATGAAGATAATAATCTTCTTATGAGACCTTTTACCTTGGAGGAGCTCAAATACGTAGTTTTCTCTTTCCCTCTAGATAAGATCCCTAGCCCAGATGGATTTACGACACTATTTTTTTAGAAATGTTGGAAGGTTTTGTGTTTCGAGATTTTATGGGCACTAGAAGAGTCAAGAAGAATTGGGACTATCTTTAGAAAATTTAATGTAAATAATATTGCAATTTTACCAAAGGTTTTAGAGCCTAAATTTTTTGTTGATTTTAGGCCTATTTCATTATGTAGTACAATTTACAAAATCTTCACAAAAGCGATTTACTTGAGATTACAACTGCTCATTCCAAAGATTATATCTCAGGAGCAAGGAGGATTTGTCCTTGGTAGAGAAACACATGAAGGCACAATTGTCATACATGAAGTGTTAGATACAATTACCACATCAAATCTGCCCTCTTTCATTGTCAAGTTAGACATGATGAAAGCCTATGACAAGGTAAATTGGAAGTTTCTCAATAAGGTTTTGACAAAGTTTAGGTTTTCTTCTCATTGGCGCAGATGGATATTATCTTGTTTATCAGGGGCCAAGTTTTTAGTAATCATAAGTGGGAATCCAGTAGGATTCTTCAGTTCCACACAAGGTGTTAGGAAAGGGGACCCACTCTCTCCTTTTCTTTTTATAATTATGGTAGAAGCTTTAAG
Source organism: Sequoia sempervirens (assembly GCA_007258455.2). Taxonomy (NCBI): domain Eukaryota; kingdom Viridiplantae; phylum Streptophyta; class Pinopsida; order Cupressales; family Cupressaceae; genus Sequoia; species Sequoia sempervirens. The sequence goes on from VDFB02286865.1 coordinate 131,457, forward strand.
TAGATTCATTCTTTTAAAGCATAATCAACATTTATGGAAAGGAGTGCAGATACCAAATTCAAGTATATTAGTTACACATTCTCTTTTTGTGGGTGATACACTTCTGTTGAACAAATCATCTCTGTTGGAAGCCAAACAATTTAAAGAGGTCCTCAATAAATATTCATCAGCCTCTGGTCAGAAGATAAATGCAACAAAGTCAAATATTTATATATTAAATATCCCCAATGATCTGAAAAAGAAAATAGTGAAAATATTGGGCTTCTAGGAAGTAGAATTACCTTGTACTTATCTAGGGATCCCTTTCTTTAAAGGATCAAAGGTAATTGATAGACTTAAGTCAAGAATCTTAATCTAGAAAGCTAGGTGGTTGTCATTGTCAGGAATAATTCTTTTAATCAAATAATTTCTAGCATCCATTCCAAACTACTTCTTGGCTATCCTTAAAGATCCAACATTTGTAATCTCTGAAATAGAATAGATAATAAGATCCTTTCTTTGGAAAGGCAACATTGATGAGCACAAAAAATTTCCACTGATTTCTCTAGAAGGGTTAGCACAAGGAAAGAAACAAGGGGGGGCTCATTGAGAAATAAAGCATTTAGGGCCAAACTTGCATGGAAAATGTACACCAATCTAGATGCTAAATGGTCAAAAATTTTGCAAGCAAACTATTTAGATAATGAAAACCCAACAAGAATCTTCGCGGTGGAAAATCCACCAAAGGGGTCTGCTATTTGGAATTTCATCCTAAATAGCAGGAATCTCATTACCAAATTCTCATCTTGGGAGGTAAATGATGGGGAAAATATAATTTTTTGGGAAAAATATAATTTTTTGGGAAAAATATAATTTTTTGGGAAAATTCTTGGAATGGGTGTGTGTGTGTGTGAAATGTGGAAAGTTAGTAAATCAACACAAACCTTAATGAAACCAATTATACCAAAGATTCAAAGCAAAGAAGTTACTCTAAATTTCCATAAAACAAATCTTTTAAGAATGTCTCATTTTCCTCTATTCTTAAAGATTCCTTTAACCCTTTGGCCCTCAAATTTCTATGTGCACAAAGGCTATTAGAATGACACTTAAGAAATGAGATTAGTATTCAACATGCAAGCCAACTAAATTCCTAAATGCAACTATACAATAGAAAGGATAATGGATTTTATGATTGAATGGATGATGGTGATTATGATGAATGGACAAATGGTGGTGGATACTATGGAAGTGATCTATATGATTCTATATATGATTCTACATATGCTCAAATTCAAACTATGGAAAACTAAAATGATACTCCATATGCTCAAATGCTAACTATGAAAATGCTAATCTAAAATGCAACTATGATGCAAAGGATGACATAAAATACAACTATGAAGAAAAGTGTTAGTCTAAGATTTAACTATGATGCAAAACATGATATAAAATGTAACTAGAAGACTCCATAATGCTCCCAAGCTCAAACGGTATTCCTGCATGATAACTCTATTCAAAAGTGGATGCAAAATACAATGCCAAAGGGTTGTATTTATAGCCTTTTCCAAGCATCTTGTGAGGTGGCAACGATCAACGGTCCAGATTCGAACAAGAAGAATGAATGGTGGAGATGGAGAGAATCAAGATGTTGTCCACTTGACGAAAGAAAACATGCCAAGTGGATGGAGGAATCTCTTGACCTATAGGCAACATGCCAAATGGATGGAAGACTCAAGTGTGGGAAGAAAAGACCATGTGTTTGAAAATTGGTGGAAGTGTGTGAGGAATAAGCCATGTGCTTAAAAATTCGTTGAAGATAATTCTAATTAAAAATTAGAATTATTTAATTTCATGTGACATTAGTGAGGTGACACAAAAAGTTGTAGACATGTGCTTGAATTTCTAATTGAGATTAGTGAAGATTAAATAAAACAAGCTTATGGAAATTTGTTTATTTAATTAATTTAGAAGAATATGATTTTAGATTTGGAGAATTTGGAATATGAACAATATAAATAGATTGAGAATTTATTTATACGTAGTTGAAATATTAATTAAATAGCTAGTATATAATTAATTAAATTTCATGACTAATTTTAGGTGTATACATTTTTCTCCTCTTTGAAGTACTGTGTTTACATGTTGCTTCAAAGAAAAAATTGATACCGATGCTGAGAATTTCTTTTTTCAATGCCCCAGACATTGATTTTTAGGTATTGAAGGATATATTCCCCCTCGAGAGATAAATACGTGAATTTTGGAATTTTGGAATTTTTTGATGATTTTTCAATGATTTGATGATGATATCAAAATTTTATGATCTAGAAATGATTTATCTCTCAAAAAAGAAGATTGAGCTTGCCAGATTGATTAATTAATTGATGCCTTATGTTGCCTCCTTGTGTTTGATGTTTGATGATTGCATTCAGGCTACTGATTTGATGATGTTGATGTGATAGTTGATGATTGACCTCATGATAGGTGAGGATCAATGATAGGATGATGATGATTATCCTCATGATAGGCGAGGATCAATGATAGATTGATGATTGACCTCATGATAGGTGAGGATCAATGATAGTTTGATTGATTGATGGACCTCATGATAGGCGAGGTGAATTGATTGATGAACCTCATGATAGGTGAGGTTGATTTGATTGATGAACCTCATGATAGGCGAGGTTGATTTGATTGATTGATTGATAAGATTTCTAATTTGTGATATGTTATGATCAAAGGAGGATGTCCACATCTGGTGTAGGTAGATTTAGATTTGATTGCATGATGTGGTTTGACTTCTCTAATTGATTGATATGCCCCAATATAGGATTGGTTAATGTAATGAGACTTGATGATGTATCGAGACCTGATGTATACACTGATTCAGTTGAGACATTGATGGTGTACCTCTTGTTGTCAGACTTTATGATATAGTGCCATTTTTGATATTGATGTATCTTTTCATACATTTGTATATCCTTGTACACCTTAACATTCTGATTTTTGAGGTTATATGATATGCGGTGATGATTAGGATCAATGTGTTGATACGATGTTATATGATGATTAATGTCTATAATGCATTTAATTTCCATCTTATGATGATGATGATATGATGTGCTATGGATGAATTTAATTTCTATGATGATGATGATATGATATGTGATGAATTTTATATTTTTGTATATTTCTAATGAAAATAAATGAAGTAATGAATGAATGAATGTGTATATGGAATGATTGTGTGATGGTATCTAATTCTATGAGAATGTATGCAGTGATGATATGATATGATAATCCAATGATGGATGATTCTATATGCTTTATGGATTTATGCAAATGATGTTTTATGCTATGTGAAATGGATTTGATTATGCAATAATGATATGTGATGAAATGTGATGTTCATATTGATTATGTATGGATGTGATGATAATGAGATATAATGATTATGTAAATGATGTGTGATGTTTTTTAATGATGAATTATGATTATGTGATGCAAATGATTATGTAGATGATTGTGTTCTAGGGTCTTCAGCTTAAATGAGTGAATCTATCCAACTTCCAAGAGTTGTGAGAAGGTTGTCGTTAGTTGATTCTTTGTTAAATTAAGCTTTCAAAAAACCTGACATATTTCCCAATTCTTTTGGAAATTTAAAGAGACTCACTTATTTAAGCTTAGTGAACCACTTTCCTAATGCCAACATATGAAATGATTTTGACTATGTAAATGAGATACGATGCACGTCTTTTTGTGTTTTCTAATGAAAATATTATGATGTGATGCATGGATGGATGAGTAATGTTCTATTTTTTCTACTGTATGCAAATGATGATGCAACTGGTACGCAACTAAATGAGAATGATGTGTTTTTGGCAATGTCAACTGTACTCAATCCATTAATGCAAGAGATAACATCATTGTTGTAGATTTGGAAACCCCATAAATACAGATGCAAACTAACATGGATGCAATCTACTCTAACCATGCAAATCTCATATGAAAAAGTTTTCATAACAACCAATTTGTCGTGCTTTTTATCATCATTGGGCCTTTAAAATGTTGAAATTGAGTACAAGCATCAATGGCATATTTAGACCATGATGAATTGAGTACTACTTCCATGATGTTTGATAGCGAAAGTTAACACAAGCATCTAAGTATAATTAAACCGAGATGACCTAAGTATTGCTTGAATAAATAGACAAGAGTTAATCCTTTTCCTATGTAAATTTGAAATGTCATCAGTGATACTTTGTAGTGCACCTCTCACAACAATTTTCGCAGTAATAATGATCAACTCATAGACAATAGACAAAGAATAATCATACTCTTTTCTAGCTCCTCTAGTTCGATACATCATCGAGGGGCTCTAGAGATATGATAACAAAAATCCAAGTACAACAATTGAAAATTTGTGTTTAACATGATAAACCCATGATTCAGAAAGATCATCCATTTGAAGTTCATTTTTTCTTTGATTTGGTTGTTTTGATTTGGGTGTTTGATGCGTTTTTGTTTGTGTGATTGATGTTCAATGTTGAGTTGCACTATGATCATTGTTTTGGGTTGTGTTGTACTACTGTTGTTTGTTTGTTGGTTCAAGCTCAAAGTTTATTTGTCCCCAATGAGTTCAGGATTTTTCCCCTAGTCTAGGGTGAGACACGACTACAATGCTAGGATATGTACATGGTGTTTTCTAAGGATAGGTAGATGGATTAGTGAAAATGAATGGTCAATATGCTCAAATAGATGGAAAAGCTAACCTATCACAAATAGCACTTGTTGCCAGGTTTTCGCTACTTGTTTTTATTGCACTTTTTTAGGTTTTTTATTTTTTTGATCTTTTTGATTTTTGATTTTTTTTGTATTTTTCCTTTTTTTGATTTTTGAGCTTTTTTCGTTGTTACCAAGTGTGTGGACCCCAATCCAAATACCTGCAAAGAAATAAGAACAAACACATTAGATTATAAAATGCAATCAAGAACAAGGATTCCCCATGAAATCCATTTACCAAGTTCAAATTAGGAAAATAAATAATGAAAACAACAAAATAGAGATTGAATCCTAATTAAACTAGCAAAATCATAATACCATGGGGGAATTGGTGCCAATTTGATGTGAAAATTGGCCCTTTACCAATTCCTATGATGCAAGCTTGATGAATGTTGATGAATGATCCACTTTGGTGAAGGATGGTGAATGCTCCAAGCTAAAAACCTGCATAACCTAGCTAAGAACTCAATGGTATGGTGAAAATGGCTAGAGATTTGAGCATGGTAACTTTACTCAAATTGTGGATGGATCAAATGAAGGATGAGATCTTCATTTATAGATGATATTGATGGATAAATGTCCAAAATAGAGCAATGTGGGACTAAGAATTAGCCAAGGGAAAAATTCCACTTGTCAACCTATGAATGGATGGAGGATGTGCAAGTTTTGAGGATTGTGCCAATAAATGCATATTTTTGAATTTTGAATTTGTTAAAATGACATACAAGAGGGAAGGAAAAATGCATTGAATGCCACTTGGCTCAAGGCAAAGGACATGTAAGAGATTTTAAATGCTTTGTTGGAAGGGACAAGTCAACTTGCCTTCAAATTCAAACCTGGGGAATATTCTCAAAAGATGCTTTGTTGAGGGAAAATGATGATTTTATAAATGAATTAATTGATTTTCATGTGCAAGTTGCAAAATATAGAGGATTTGATTGATTATGATTAGCATTAAACATGATTTGATTAATTTAAATGATGTTAGTTGATTTGACCATTTTGACTTATATTTTAGGATTTAAATAACTCAAAATGAGAAAAAAATAATTTATACCTAGGTAAATAAATATTTTTGATTTATTTAACCACAAGGGGGTGATGTTAGATTAAATTAGATAAATGTTTGATTTATTTAATTTAATTAGATGAACTTTATAAATTTAATCAAATAATATGGATTATTTAATTAAACAAAGATAGGAAGATGAAATGACCTAGCTAATTACATAGAGACAATGATTTAATTAAATCGAGGGATTTATTTAATTAAAAGGGGAATTATGAAGACTTTAATCAAATAAGGCTATTTGATTAAATGGTTAGATAGAGGGATAATTTAGGATGAGGCGATGTTAGTAGATCAAGATGACTTTAATCAAATAAGGCTATCCTGGTTCTATTGGAACTGCTCTGGCCGCTTAATGGCCTTTCTATTTACGTTGTAATTTTTGACTTCTAGGCTTAGCCCATGTGATCTATTGCTTTTTCTGGGCATTTCCCATTTGACTCTTGGGGTGTTCCTTTTTACAACCCACCCTTTTTTTGTGAATATGTATCTTTATATTTGAATTAATAAATAGCTGCCTATTCACCAAAAAAATAAAAATTATTGAACACTAATTCACCCCCCCTTTCAGTGTTCCTAGTGTCCAACAAAAACTAGTATAGAATGCACTAGAATATGTGCAAAATGCACCAAAATAGTTGAAAAATGCACCAAAACAGGTGCAAAATGTGCCAAAACTAGTGTAGAATGTGCCAAAATAGGTGCAAAATGTGCCAAAATAGGTGCAAGATGCACTAGAAGAGGTTCAAGATGTGCCAGAATAGGTGCAAGATGCGCTAGAAGACAACTAATATGCATTAGAAAAGTTAGAAGATGTGCCAAATTGGTAGAATAACACCGTTTCTTGGAAGTTTGTTTGATTCTTTAGATTTTCCAGTTAGAGACTTGGTTGTTTCAATGAATGTTTATTTGAATCAGGGTTTTCACTTTCAACATGTGATGTTTGTGATTTTTTTTTTTAAATACTTTGATAAAGACACATCAAGCAATGTACAATCCTAAGGTTGTGAAAGACTGTATTCTTTTGGATTCCACGTGGGTTTTACCCCAACCACACTTATTCTGAGTGGATGATTAGATGCTTAACCCCATTGGCTCCCCTCCACGACACTCACTTCTACGAGGCAACTAAGCATCAATACCCATAAATCTCCCATGGCATATTTCTCATCTCTACTAAAAACTACGAGAATGTGGATGCCTTTGCAATGACCATTGCTGCACCAAAGAATAGATAAAGGTTTTTGGCCAACTATAACAAGGGTTCTAGTACAAACATTCTATTCGTGGGGGATAATCCATGCGGTGAGAGACCATTGCTGCCCTTCTCATTTGAACTATCCTCGTGATACTTTCCTTTGTTCAAGTACCCAGATTTATATCCTGGTTTGATGTCACTTGGCTTTAGCATGTTACCAGTTGGGTCGTTCCCTTGGGTGATTACTTTTTCCCACAAGGAAGGCCCTCTAAGATAAACAAAAGCAAGCAAGTATACCCATAGATCTATCAATCTTTATTTTGCATGAATAAAGAAAGAATACATGCTATATAATCCACTCACACTCATAGATAAACATGAATGGGTCTAGATTTTTGGTCACCCAGTTAAGGGGAGAGCATATGCCTACCATCTATCAAGCATGAAAGACATGGTGTTCATTAACCTTTTAATTAAGCTATGTTCCTATCTTACCCAAAAGTAAAAAATTAAATCACTTCCAACCCCTGCAATATGTTAGTAGTTTATGTTTGAGTCTTTGACAATGAATTTGGGAAACCTACAAAACAAAAACACAGAGTATTAGCCTTTGGATTTAGTGAAAATTAGGGAAACTACAAAATGCACCACGCTGGAAGCAAAATGTGCCAAAACACATGCAATATGTGCCAAAACTAGTGCAAAATGTGCTAAAACTCAAAAACCATGTTTTGGAACCTTGGTGAACTTTTCTAGAAACTTGCAAAATGCACTATTTCTCATGAAAAATGTGCCAAAACTCATGCAATATGTGCCACAACAAGTGCAAAATGCACCATAGAAACAATAAAATGTTCCAAAACTCTCACGTTCGAACTTGCAAACATAAATTTTCCAGAATGTTATAAAAAATGGGGCAGGGCCCCATGGTGGGCAACATTTTGTGTGCGTGTGAAATGTGGAAAGTTAGTAAATCAACACAAACCTTAATGAAATGAATTATATCAAAGATTCAAAGAAAATAAGCTACTCTAAATTGCCACAAAAAAATCTTTTAAGAACGTCTCATTGTCCTCTATTCTTAAAGATTCGCTTAACCCTTTGGCCCTCAAATTTCTATGTGCACAAAGGCTATTAGAATGACACTTAAGAAATGAAACTAGTATTCAACATGTAAGCCAACTAAATTCCTACATGCAACTATACGATGTAAAGGATAATGGATACTATGATGAATGGATGACGATGATTATGATGGATTGACAAATGGTGGTGGATACTATGGAAGTGATCTATATGATTCTATATATGATTCTACATATGCTCAAATGAAAAATATGGAAAAATAAAATGATACTCCATATGCTCAAATGCTAACTATGAAAATGCTAATCTAAAATACAACTATGATGCAAAGGATGACATAAAATACAACTATGAAGCAAAGTATTAGTCTAAGATTTAAATATGATGCAAAGCATGATATAAAATGTAACTATAAGACTCCATAATGCTCCCGAGCTCGAACGATATTCATACATGATAACTCTATTCAAAAGTGGATGCAAAATACAATGCCAAAGGGTTGTATTTATAGCCTTTTCCAAGTATTTGGTGAGGTGGCAATGATCAACGATATAGATTCAAAAAAGAGGAATGAATGGTGGAGATGGAGAGAATCAAGATGTTCTCCCCTTGACCAAAGACAACATGCCAAATGGGTGGAGGCATCTCTTGACTAATAGGCAACATGCCAAATGGGTGGAGGAATCTCTTGACTAATAGGCAACATGCCAAATGGATGGAAGACTCAAGTGTGGAAAGAAAAGACCATGTGTTTGAAAATTGGTGGAAGTGTGTGAGGAATAAGCCATGTGCTTAAAAATTGGTTGAAGATAATTCTAATTAAAAATTAGAATGATTTAATTTCATGTGACCTTGGTGAGGTGGCACAAAAAGTTGTAGACATGTGCTTTAATTCCTAATCGAGATTAGTGAAGATTAAATAAAACAAGCTTATGGAAATTTGTTTATTTAATTAATTTAGAAGAATATGATTTTAGATTTGGAGAATTTAGAATATGAACAATATAAATAAATTGAAAATTGATTTATACATAGACGAAATATTAAATAAATAACTAGTATTTAATTAATTAAATGCCATGACCGATTTTAGGTGTATACAATGGGAAACCTCCATTGTCACAAAATTAGGATCTTGACGAGGTAAGAACAATCTTATCTCAAGCTTGGGGTGAAAATCTCCTAGACTACGTGCAATCATCAAACTCTCTAACTGGGAAAGTAGTGTGGAAATATCCCTCAAGTAGTCTTCTAAGTACACAACAGTATGATCTTTTCTGTAAGTTTATGAAGGAAAGAATAGTCTATTTATTAGCAAAGCCAGATAAAATAATATGGGCAACATCAAAAGTAGGTTCATATACTATGAAGGAAGGATATGCAGTCTTAGCCCAATCTAAATATTCTTGACAATCTCAATGTGCATTTTCATTTTGTTGGAATAATAAATTCTTGCCAAAAGCAAGAAGTTTTACATGGCCTTCCATACAAAAAGAGAATTTTGACTAGTGATCACCTAGTCAAACTGAAGATTGCAGACCCATTCAAGTGCCCTCTATGTGAAGTTGAGTTTGAAATAGCAGATCATTTATTTCTACAATGTAACTTGGCCTATCAATCTTGGAATTTTGTTAAAAAATAAATTAGAACTTTTTAATCCCCTACCAAATCCACTTTGGGATCTCTTTCAAAGTTGGCCATTATTATACCAATCCTCATTCTTTGCATGCATATGGTATATAGTTCCCATGCTTGTGATATGGAACCTTTGGTGGGAAAGAAACATGATAATTTAAAAAAAATAAAAATTCTAGTTGAGTTGATACTAGTAAAAATAGAAAAGGCAATATTAGAAGGGGTTAACTCATGCGTCTAGATGGAGAAATTAATTAATTCATTATTCACAAATTGGGACATTTCCATTTTGAAGAATTGGAAAGATATCAAATTACCATTTGATGGAAGCTTACTCAAACATAGCTCTTCAAAGATTGATAGAGCATTAGTTAAATGGTACCCACCTCTAAAGGTCTATGTAAAATTAAACTTCGACGGGGCATCGAAAGGCAATCCAAGCAATTCAGGAGCAAGATTATGTATCAGAAACTCTTTAAGGATAATTTTGGTAGCCTCTTCTCTACATTTAGAACAAGGTACAAACAATAGCGCAAAAGCTCAAGCATTGTTATTAAGTTTGGAACAAGAAATCAAAATGGGATTTTCAAATCTCCATGTAGAACGAGACTCATTGATAATTATCAATGCATGTAGACAAATAAAGATTCATAGCTGGAATTTAAGCTATATTTTGCACAAAGAATGGGAATTATTAGATAAATTTGAAGCTTCAATAATTTCTCATACTTACAGAGAAGGGAACAGGGTAGCAGACTATCTTGCAAGACTAGGGAGTGAGAACACATAGATTAGGGCTATTAATGATTTAAGTGAGTTAAATGCCTTCCCATAGTTGATCGAACTCATAAATCAAGATGCCAAGGGCACATAAAATAAATATTTGTATTTATTTCTACATAGGGAAATTTCAATTTACAAAATCAAACACATGCATAATATGCAGACACAACGCGGCAAAGAAGTACTCTTCACATGTGAGTTAACGAATTGCATTCTTGATAGTAGCAACCATTTTCTATGGTAGATGAGATGTCAAGGGCACATAAATAAATATCTGTATTTATTTTACATAAGGAAATTTTAATTTGTCAAGTATCTAAAGCATTCCTATGTTAACCACTTTGTCAAGAAATGATTTTAAGCTAAAACCAATGTCAAGGTAAAAGGATATCATGATGAGTGTAGGGTTATTAAACTTATGAATTTGTAGATTCAAACACATGTGTTATATGTAGCCACTACATGGAAAAGAGGTACACTTCATGCACATACAAAGTGGAGTACTTCAAAATGGCACATTAAATAAGGAAAATTTAACAAGATTTGAAAGGATGTCATGCCTGGTTCCTGTTTGGAGATCTCTTTTAAAGGACAATGCTAAATTTGTAACAATTTTAGCATCACAATTTATCCAAGTTTATCCAAATTTGGCTTACTAAGAAATGATTCTCTTACAGGTGTATCCTTTTAATGATTGCAGATTTACAATGCTAACTTGTGTGGATGTAGAAATTAGTACAAAGCCAGTTTGTAAATCATGCGTAAAAAGGAAGGATAGTTTCTGATTATGTTTTCAAGGCACTCCAAATTTGTCAATTTGAAGGATATCCTCTTCAAGAAATTGCTTCGAAAGAGAAGCAAATTTTTCCTTTAAACAGAGCTTGACCTTATTAAATTTTCTCATAACAAGAATCAAGCATATGTGCAAAATACAAAGTTGTTTTTGGTAAATTGTAGGTCAATATGGAACTTAAGGAATTCCAAGTCAGGAATTATAGGGTGCATATTAATGTGATGCCATGGGAAGAACATTTTTCATCATGCATCGACAAGGAGTTGCAAAAAGAATTCAAAGTGAACTGTAAGTTAGTCTTAAATTGCATCAAAATTATCATTGGTGAGGATATCTTGCATACATAATTACAAAGACTTATATTTCCAGCCAATTTACTGCCCATTTTCCTATCAAATGTTCTAGATCTGGTACAAAACTTTAACGTTTTAAGAATGATAGCCAACAAGTTTGAAGTTTAGGTTTATTTGGACAACGATGCACTACTTCATAGAGTCTAGAATTATGATTTCATGAAAGGAGATGGATTCGTGGGAGGATTGTTTCCAAGGCATCTTATCTACCAAAAAAATGTTATGCTAAAATATTTCAAGGTATGCTACTATCAACAATGCATGATACTTCCTCATTCCTCTACCAAGCTCTTAATAAATATCACTCTGCTTTCACTATGGAGGAGATTGATGAGATAAAGAGAAAGTATCATGCCATTTCATTTTTGAGGAATCATACTTGTGTACATGATTTTCAATTATTAGCCATTCCACAAGCTGTTAGGGCAAGGTATTGCTACTGATATGTTCCTAATATTAATGTAACAGTCCGCTCGCACGAGAATGAGTATAAAAAAAAAACAAGAGTTTGATGAATGTTCAATAAATGAACCCTGTAGAGTTGGAGGAAAATCAACCTCATTTTAATTAGTTTATATGGTGGGTTTTTGGGTTTAATATGTAGGCAAGGTTAATATAGTTGTTTGGGTATAATTTACATCTAATGATGTTTTGAATTTTTCTCAAATGTATGACAGTGTCTAAGGGTTATATTTCAAATGTAAATGGATCTGTATATTGAAAATGTAAAGGGGGGTCTATATATTGAAAATGTAAAGGGATCTATTTATTCAGTCAAGGGGTGTTTTCTACAAACTTTTGTACTTCATCGAGCTATAACCAAAGGTTTTCTTCTTGGTTATTTCCTACTAGTATGCTTGCCTAAACCAAGATTTTGTACTATCTACTATTTAATATATATAAAATTATAGTGGCTTGCCACTTTTTCCAAAAAAAAAGGAATGTAAAAGGTTATAAGATTTGGAAATCTCTAATACAAAAAGTGATTTATTCTAGAGATGTGAATTTCCAATATTTTAGACCTTTTTGAGATCTTGAAAAATTAAAGGAAAAATATGGGAGGAAAATAGCACATTTTGAGACTAAGGTTAAGAAGTAGGAAGATGTGTATGTAGAATTACAAATTGGTGGATTAGAGAATGGAGATAAAGAGGGTTAAAATAAGAGCTCAAATGAGGTTGTGAAGGATGAGCATGTAGAAGAACAAGTAGAGCCCATTACTCCTACCTTGAGTAGGTCCATGATATAATAGATTCTTTTTTGATAGGTATATACCACCAAATTTGTGTTGTGTACTTATGCCATTGAATGTTTACAATGAACTTATATCTTTTAGGGAGGCTCTCTCTTTGAAGGATAGTGAGTCTTAGATGTTAGCTATATCAAAGGAGAACATATTAGGCTGGATCTACAAAGAAATGGAAGACTTACCCCCTTTACCAATCCATATATATGACAAAGGCTATTACATGATGAAAGCAAAAGGCTATGACAGTACTAGTGGCCTTGGTAAGAACAAAACAAGACTGTGAGAACCTTTGATGTCATCTGAAAGACCAAAATTTCTTAGATTAGGGTATGGATTGCCTAACAATGATGATCGACGTACTAATGGAATTTTGAGTGAGAGCGTGCATGCTTCGAAAAGTGTCAAGACCGCTAAGGAAACCTTCACCGAAATTGACTCCCATGAGTGGGAATTTGGTTCCCCACGATCCCTAAGTGACTGTTGTCTCAATGAATTATTCCTTGAAACTGGGGAACTTACCTCTAAACAAATATTTTGGTAAACATTTGAAATTGATCAAGCATCAAATAATCCCAATTCCAAAGGCCCAAGGAACAATGACAAGCCAAATTCTACCCCTAACCCCATTACTCCTCACCATGACATACCAGTTCAACCATCTGAACCAAACAATCATCAGTTGTATCCATCTGAATTACCACATGACACTGACAACCATGACTCTGACTCCTTCATGCCTTACTTTACTAACCAATGAGTATGACTCAAGTGAAGGGGAATATTGGATAGAGTCTAATGTGGAATTGGATGATGATAACTTCATTTTCAATATCTCTGAATCTGTCTGCATGCTTTCTACATCCTCCCCACAATTCATCAACTCTGATGATTGAATTTCCTTAGGCTACCCTCGACTAATCGATTGGGACCAACAAGGCCCACCTATCTTGGACACCTTTTAGAACAATGAGGCCATTGTGGAATTTATGGGACTACGTGAGGGCATACCCAGTGCTGATCACAAGGAAAGATTCACCATCGACCTAGATTGTACGACTTACTTTGGGGAGACTGTTCCATCCTCCAGTCACAAAATGAAAAGTAAAAATAAGAAAAAAATGAAACGTCTTTAGGTGAAAACCGAAAGGCACCTTTTGATGACAAAAAAGGAAAAATAAAGGACGTATTTGTGGATGAAAACCTCTCTAAGGCACCCAAAGATGGAGGATTGGACATTCTTCCTGTAACTCAAGAGAAATCAACTATTCACATAGAGGACACCATAGAAGCCAACATATCAACAACGGAAGATCCCAAAATGGTCCTCTTTGCCACATCCTTGACTAAAGAAGAAAAACCATAATTTCGCAAATTCTTTGTAGACCATAAAATCAAATTCACATGGTCCTATGCTAACATGTTGGGATTAGGTCTAGAGCTTGTTTTACACCACTTGCCATTATTTTCAAATGTCAAGCCAGTAAAATAGAAGCTACAAAAAATGCATCCTTAGGTCATTCTATTAGTCAAGGCTAAGTTGAAGAAACTTCTAGACGTCGAGTTCATACAGTCTATTGATTATGCTGAATGGATATCTAACCTTGTGCCAATAACAAATCCAAATGGGATGATCCATGTCTACAAAGATTTCTAAGACTTAAGCAAAGCATGTCCAAAAGGTGACTTTCTACTACCAAATATAGATATCATAGTCGACCTCACAGCAGGATATGAGATGTTGTCCCTCATGGAAGGTTTCTCTAGCTACAATCAAATTTGTATTTCCCTGGAAGATCAACATAAAATAGCATTCACTTGTCCTTGGGGTACATACTACTAGAATGCCATGCCTTTTGGTCTTAAGAATGCAGGCACCATGTATTAGAGAGCTATGACAACCATATTCCATGATATGATGCATAAGATAATGGAAGATTATGTGGATGACCTTTTGGCCAAATTAGTGACAAGGAAAGATCATTTGAAGGTGTTAGACACAATTTTCAAGAGATTGGAAGAACATAAGGTCCGACTGAATCTTAAGAAATGCATCTTTGGTGTAACATCTGGAAAACTTTTGGGATACATAGTGTCTCGAAGAGGCATTGGGGTCGATCCAACCAAAGTCAAAGCCATCATGGACATGCCTCCTCCTAGAGGAATAAGTGAACCATGGAAATTACAAGGTAGGGTACAATCTATTCAGTGCTTCATAGCACAATTAGCCGACAAGTATCAACCATTGCAATATCTTCTATGCAAGGGAATCCATTTTGTGTGGATAGATAAATGCCAAGAAGCCTTTCAACAAATAAAAGACTACCTACTATCACCACTAGTCCTTATACCTCCCATTCAAGGAAAACCTTTGATCTTATACATCTCGGCAACAACTTTGGCATTGGGGGCATTACTGGCACATAATGACCACGATGAGAAAGAAAGGACCATATATTTTATCAGTCAGACACTGGTCGGGTATGAGATGAATTACACATCAATTGAACATGCTTGTCTAGCAATTGTCTTTGCAGCTTAGAATCTAAGACACTATATATTGAGTCATAGAACATAGTTGGTAGCAAAGATTGACCCCCTCAAATATCTTATGAGCCGTGTAGCATTGACAGGACATCTGACAAAATGGGTCATGATTCTGAGCGAATATGACATCCAGTATGTAGAGAAAAAGGCAAGTAAAGGGCAAGTGATATCAGACCAACTAGCAGATGTGCCCATTCAAAGTGATCACCCCTTAGTGGTAGATTTTCTAGATGAATCAATATTCCATATGGAACCCAAGTCACCATGGAGGCTATACTTTGACGGATCTCATACTAATCATGGCTCGGGGGTAGTAATACTATTTATCACCCCTCAAGGAGATTCCATTCCCAAGTCTTTCTGCATAGCTTTCCTATGTACAAATAATGTGGCAGAATAAGAGGCATTGGTCACAGGACTTAGAATGGCAATAAAATGGAAAATCAGAGCACTGCATGTCTATGGGGATTCTTAGTCATCAACCAAGTTAATGATGACTATGACACTAAGGATGAGAAGCTAATGCCCTACAAACGAATGGTTGACAACTTCTAGAAATACTTTCACATGGTGGCTTTTGAACAAGTTCTAAGAACAAAAAATAGGGCAGAAAATGCCATGGCTACAATTGGCTTTCTCCTTGACATTCCAACCAATCTGCTTCAACTGGAGTTCTTGATAGAACAACTATTGGTCCCCACCTATGATATTCCAAAATCATAGATGGTCTACAAACTTGTTGGTCTTGATTCTCCCTGGTACCAAGACATTCATGACTACCTCAAGGCCCAAACCATTCCACCCAATCTGTCCAATAACCAGAGAAAGTCCTTTATCTGAAAAGCTGCAAGATATGCCATCATTAGTGACACCCTTTACCATCGTAGTTTTGACAACACCCTCCTTATATGTCTCGACACCAATGAAACACACACAACCTTACGCGAAGTACATGAGGGTATATGCAGATCTCATTCAAGTGGTCCTATCCTAGCTAAGAAGATAATGAGACTTGGGTACTATTTTCCGACCATTGAGAAAGATGCACTAGAATATGTTAGGACTTGTCACCAATGCCAAATTCACAATTATTTGATTCACGATCCAGTGCAAGAACTTCAACCGATCACTTCTCCTTGGCCCTTTGCATAATGGGGACCTGACCTTGTGGGAAAGATCCATCCTTCCTTGTCAAATGGCCACAAATTCATCATCACTGCCACTGAGTATTTTATGAAGTGGATAGAAGCCATCCCCCTAACATACATAACTGAAAAACAAAACTCCAAATTAATTCTTAACTACATCATTTGCTAGTATGGCCTTTTGTAATCCATCATCACTGACAATGGACGTCCATTTAAAAATCAAGACGTTCATGAGTTATGTGAGTGATTCCATATCCAACATCGTTTCTCCACTTTGTATTACCTGCAAGGAAATGGTCAAGCCGAGGCGTCAAATAAAACCATCATTAAAATCCTAAAAATGACCGTCAATGACATTGGCTATGACTGGCATATCCAACTTAACCCCGCTCTGTGGGATTATCGCACCAGCATTTGTATGCCTACAAGATCCACTGCATTCACCCTGGTCTTTGGAGTTGAGGCCTTTTTTCCCATTGAGGTTGAAATTCCTTCCTTACGAGTCTCCCTGAAGGGTCTGACTGATGATGAGGAGTAAGACAGTCACGCCTATACGAGTTGGAGATGCTAGAGGAAAGAAGGCATAATTCCCTGAACCATCTGTAGGAATACCAGAACTGTCTCTGTCATAGTTACAACAAGAGAGTCATGGTTAGGAAGTTTGACATTGGTGACCTAGTCCTCATGCAAAATCCTAAGAATCAGGCTGATAGAGAAAAGCTAGGCAAGTTTGAACCAAACTAGTTGGGTCCTTACATCATCATATCCTCTTTTGGTTTTGGAGCATATCATTTGGCTACTCTAGATGATGAACAACTAACGAAGCCTATCAATAGTCTACATCTCTGCAAGTTCTAAGCATAGCATCAAAAAGTCGAGCCAAAAACCTTAAAAATACAAAAAAATAGAAAAATGATAAAAATTGTCACCTTGATGAAAACCTGACAAATAGGCATTTTGGCGATAACAAAAAAATTGATAAAAAAATGATAAAAATATTAAAGAGAAATAATTCATCCAACAGTGAAAACTTGGAAAATGGGCACTTTGGACAAGTACCATGGTGAAAACCTGGCAAACAGGTGCCACGCGTAATCAATCATTGCTCAGCCATCTACTATCACTTTATCTATCTTGGCCTATGATGAAACACATTTTCTGTCACCACGACGACACTTGCCACGACATCATACCTTTCCTCTTAGGGTTGAAAAATGGTTGACATCAAGTCCTGCATGTTGTCCATCCGACATCGCATGCATATCCCTTTCAAATCCTTTCAACTTGGCTAATTCTTGGACTTGACTAGGGGCATAAATTTTATCACGTGACTATATTGGGTATCGCACATGGTCTTGGAAATTGCAAAAATTCCAAAAAAAAATACAAAAACATCATAAAAATTCTTGAAAAAAAGACAAAAAACATCATAAAAAGTCCTAAAAAAGACCAAAACATCATAAAATGTCCTGCAAAAAAGACAAACATTATAAAATGTCCTAAAAAAGATAAAAACATTGAAAAATGTCCTAAAGAAAGACCTAAAAATATCAAAAAACATCCTGAAGAAAGACCTAAAAATTGAAAAACGTCTTGAAGAATTCCCAACAAACATCAAACTATCTTGAAACGTAAAAACGAAGTCATTTCCTATCAAAAGTCTATCATGTCAATTAATCAATATTTGTCATATGTTTGAAGTACATTGTCTTTGCACATTTTCTACATAGGCAAGACTCATCTTTGAGTCCCCAAGGCATTAGGTCAGTCCTTTTTAGGTTTTCCAAAATAAAATCATGATTCAATCTTTGGTCATCAGGACAAAGTCATTGGTCGTGTCGAACTATGAGGTCTCTAAGTTCATGACGTAAGCAAGGCCATCTGTCGATGAGCCCTCGAGGCCGCACTAGGTTAGTCCATTAGGGTTCATGACACTACATTGGCACACATGTCAAAATTTATTCAAGTTAAAGCGAATCATTTCCAAACAAAAAAACTCCTAAAATAAATTATGGCAATCAGTTATTCAACAAGACAATCTCATCAGCATGTCATTTATATTATCATGACAATATTGACATATGGTCAACACAAGTCAAATTCAATCAAAATTTAGTCAAAATAAATCAAATTGTTGTAATTGGTCAAACTTTCAACTCTTGGTTATTCTTTAGATGCATCCTTTTGAAGAACAACCTCCATCATTTATGCCTTAGGATGTGTCCTTCCTAGGCATTGTCACTATCATCTGACATTTTGAGAGATCCTCTTGAAATTTAAGGATCATTCCTCTCGACATCAGTATTGTTCAGATGAGTCCTTCTGAAGACCAAACTTTGTCATTTATGCCTTAGGATGTGTCCCTCCTAGGTATCGTCACTGTCACCTGGCATTTTGAGGGATCCTTTTGACATTTAAGGATCGATCCTCTTGAAATTAACATAATTCAGGATGTGTCTTTCTTGAATTTGGAAATATTTTGCATTCATCATCCCAGCATCATCAAAACATGACACCTTGGCATCATCAAACCTGACATCTTGACATTAAAAAAATTGGAATTTAGACACACTTGGCAAACACTTGGCATTTGTCTCTGGCTTTTTTATCATGTTACTAGTTTTTCAGCGAGGTCCTAACAATGGGATTTAGAGAAGCAGTGATGTATCATGATGCTTTGTCTTTTCTTTTGACAGTCATGTTACTAGTTTCTTAGCAAGGTCTTGACTACGTGATTTAGAAAAACAACAACGTATCATGATCATGGTTTTATTTTTGTCCTTTTCGCAGTCATGTTGCCAGTTCCTTGAGGATGTCCTAACAATAGGATTTAGAGGAGCAACGACATTTCATGACTTGTCTCTCTTGTCTTTTTGCTTGTGGCTGGTTACGACGAAAATACTGGGGCAATTGCGCCCTTAGTATGAGTCATGAGCATCCTTTTCTATGACTACTTGTCTTATGTGATGGTAAGACCTTACACACCTTGATCTATGTCATATCATGGTGTTTGTGGGCCATTACAATAATCTGCCCAATGATGATTATGAGCAATAAATATTGAAGTCCTATAGTAAGGTTTTGAAGGATTTGGTTGAGGAACTAACATGCATCTCCTTCTATTTGGTCATCTTCTCTTGGTCGTCTCATGATGATATCCTGTGACATACAAAAACATAAGTGCATACATAATCATATAGGCATTGCATCAAGTCCATACATACATCATTTGTATCATGAAATCATACATATTGAATCCATTCAAATAAATATAATTATGCATATCATTGTAATCCATGTCATAGAATCATCATGATATATAAACAAACATTGAATCAATAACCATCAAAAAGGGCATGCATGACATATAAATAGCATAATCACATTAGCAAAATCACAAATGCATGTCACATAGGTATCACATGGTAATCATATAAATATCATCATAATTACATCACATCACATAACATACATGTAGGCCACATAAAAAATGCATCATATATATAGCATCATCTCAAAAAAATATAATGTCACAGGATAAAGTTGAGGGATATCCCAAAAAAGAGTTCACAAGCTCGATGGTGAATACATAACGTGTCATAACATAAATTCTAAAACATGAAGCCAAATATAGTAAGCATGTCCTTATGAAATGCTCTCCTCATCCCCTAGTGGTGAAGAGTGTGGTGACTGAGGACCTGTTCCTGGCATTGAAGTAACCTGTGGAACTATAGTGACCTCTACCTGTGAACCCAAGGGAATTGACACTAATGGCATCATCTCCATTGTAACATGTAGCTGTGACGACAATACATGACTTTGTGAGGAAAAGGGGTCTCTCACCATAGTCTGTACCTATGATACTAAGGGAAGGGAAATTGCAGGCTACACTATTGTTGTGATTGATGGGTCTATTGAAGGAGGCTAACTCTAAGAAACATGTAGCTATGACCTGACTTGTGGCTATGCCTGGACCTGTGGGAATGGCCAAATCAATTTCCTGATGACTACCCTAAGGAAGTCAAACCCCTTGCGCTGCTCTAGCTACTACTGCTTGACCTGCTACCACTGCCTGTCTGTGTCCTAGTCAAAGTGGGATCTCTCCTCTCAACTAGCACAACCTACTCATATAACTATCTATATTGCCTGAGTCATACACTAACCCTGCCAAAATCCCATGCCAGATCTATAGATGGTCCTGCACGTAGTCGTGAAAACTCTATGCATCACTGGGCTACCTCTTACTAATGAATCACTTCCTGATCCCGCTCCACCCATGTCACCTCTAACTCTGCCTGCAGTGTTCTGACTTGTACGACACTCTCATCCAATCTGCTCTATAAATCAACCACCCTCTAGTCTATTGTGGCATCATGTGGAAATACTGAGCTAGATAGTACCTCCTCCTCTCCCTCCACCATGCTCTATCTCAGCAGTCTCTCAGCCTCATCAATGGCCTTATCCTTATCATCCTCCCCTATATCCTCCTCTCCTCTGACCCCCTCCTCTTGCGGCATATCAGCCTCCATCTCGGCCTCATGTCAAACCACCTCCTCTCTGACCTCCTAATCCTATCTGGCCTCCTCCTTAGCCACATGCTCCTCCTCGGTCACATGCTCCTCATGACCTGCACCCTCCTTCTCCCATCTAGGCTCCTCCTCCTCTCTCTCTCCTCCACGCCTGCCTCTGTGATAGCATCCAATGCCCCTCTCACCGCACACTATCTCACCCTCCTGGCTTGCCTCCTGCCATCTCTCCTCCATCTTCGGTCATCCCGTCCGTCATCCCCATCATCTCCATCTCTCCCTCCACCTCTTCCTTTGTCCCTACCTCCATCTATCCCTCTGCCTCTGCCTCTATCTCCATCTCTTCCCCCTCACCTACCTCGTGGCATGCATGGTATAACTAATCTCTTGTCAATCAGTGTTTGCCCATCTAGATCTGTCAGTGGCACTGGCCGATGAGCCTGCCACCATAAGTCATAGTCAATAGTTGTCTCGGGATCTGCAATCCCACCCCTCCATCCCCACTATTGTTCCACTAGCCCATCAATCTATTGCATGGAAAAAGGTACAGGAATAGGCGGACCCTAGGCTCCCTCCCTCAAAAATCTGGCATACTCGGTTGTGCCCATTGGTACACCTTGTTGCTCTCCAAACTATCATAGTACACGCTATGGTAGATACATATCTATAATGAGTTGACTCTAGACTTTCCTCCCAATCAAATATTGGTACTATTTGTAAGAGTCGAGATGATCATCCTCATCATTCCACTGCTCGTAGTCTCTGCAAGGCCTCCAAATGAACAAAATCACAGTGTCGATCTAATGGCACCACCAACCTATCTCTCCCACCCTCATCTATTGTAAGGCACTGGCATAATAATAAGCATATGGCATCCTATCTGCTAGCTGCAGTCTTTGGATATCAGGTCAGAATATAGCCACATGCTCCCAAGCCCATATCATCAGAAGTCTGAAACCACATCTAATAGTTTGTGGCCTCCTGCAAGCCACCTCATGGAGCTGATGGTAAAGCATGCCTAACAAATAGGCCCCCCAGGCATAAATAGTCCTAACTCACCTCATACCCACTAGAACATCACCCCAACCAATGGGAAACCTATGACTGCAGTGGTCAGGAATTAGTACTTCGTTGATCAATGTCACCAATAGTGCATCAAACTAGCCATAATGCTCCGCCATAAACTCCCAGCGGATCTTGTATCCCTCGATGCCAGGTCCTGCACCCTGGTCATGGTAGTACAATGTAAAGGTCTGATAGCTATGTTGAGGGTCATAAATGATCCGCTCTCCTTGGATTGACAGACATAGAATACAATAGACATTCTCGAGCATAACAGTGGCCTCTCTTGTCGGCAAATGGAAAGAGCACATCTCTGAGTGCCATCTCTCGCCCAATGCAATCAACAATCCCCTATTAGCTTGGATAACGGGCATATAGGCAACATAATACAAACCAAACTACATCAATTGTCATTGCTCTCACAGAATCAGTTGATCTTGGAACCTGAAGGTCGATGGCCTGCTCTCCCGCGTATAGATGGGCACTAGCTATCTCTGCACATGGCCAAACAATGCGTTAGCATCTTATAGGTGTGAGAACCCCAATCCTAGTACCTAGAAAATACAATAAATAAACACATTAAGAAAGATATTGCAAGGTAGAACAAGAATTCCCCATGAAATCCATTTACAAAACTCAAATTAGGAAAGAAAACAATGAAGAATAGAATGAAACAACAAAATATAGATTCAATCCTAATTGGAATAGAAAACATATGATCCCATGGGGGAATTGGTGTCAATTTGATATGAAAATTGGCACTTTCCCAATTCCTAAGATGCAAGCTTAATATGTTGATGATGATTGATCCACTTTGTTGATGAAAGATGAGAGCTCCAAGCCAAAAATCTACAAAAACCTAGCTAAGAACTCAATGGTGATGGATGGAAATGGCTAAATATTTTAGCATAATAACTTTGCATAATTTGTGGATGATCAAATGAGGATATGAGCTCTTTATTTATAGAATGCCAAGATAGATGAATGTCCAAATTTGAGCAATGTGGGGCTAACATTCATCCAATGGCATGATGCCACTTGTCAATCTATGAGTGGATGGAGGATGTGCAAGTTTTGAGGATTGTGCCAATAAATGCTTATTTTTGAATTTTGAATTTTGTTGAAATGACTTGCAAGAGGGAAGGGAAAATGCAATAAATGCCACTTGGCTCAAGGCAAAGGACATGTAAGATGAAGTTATTGCCTTGTTGGATGTACATGTCCACTTGGAATTTTTGAATACAAATTTGAAGGATATTCCAAAAAGATGCCTTGTGAGGAAAATAGAGATTTAATAAATGAATTAAATCTATTGTCATGTGCAACTTGCAAAATCTAGAGGATGGGACATGACAAGAGATTAAATTAATCCAAGGTTAATTAATTTAATGAGAGGTTAGATGATGTGACCTATTTGACTCAAATTTATGGATTTATTTAAATCAAATAAGAGAGGAATATGATAAGAGACAAATTAATTAATGATTTTGATTTATTTAATTAAAAGAGATGATGTTAGATCAAATTAAATAAGGTTTTAATTTATTTAATTTAATGGATAGACGTTACAGATTTAATCAAATAAAATTAATTATTTAAATAAATAGGGATAATTAGATCAGATGGATTGATTTAATTAATAAAAGAGATTGACTTAATTAGATAAAATGACTTATTTAATTAAGGGAAGGAAATTGATGAATTTAATTAGATAAGGAGATTTGACTAAATGGTTAGACCGAGGGATGATTCAGGATGAAACGATGTTAGTAGGTCGGGATCAAGTGTACAATGTCAATCAGTATATTTCATGTGTCTACATTTTTCCCCTCTTTGAAGCAATGCACTTGTTGCATTGGTTCAAAGAATAAATGATCTCGATTG
Source organism: Sequoia sempervirens (assembly GCA_007258455.2). Classification (NCBI taxonomy): domain Eukaryota; kingdom Viridiplantae; phylum Streptophyta; class Pinopsida; order Cupressales; family Cupressaceae; genus Sequoia; species Sequoia sempervirens. The sequence goes on from VDFB02286865.1 coordinate 155,545, forward strand.
AAGCCAAAATTTTTAGCTATTTAAAAATCTTGCCCCACTGCTTCTTGGTGAGAGAAAACATGCCATTATATTGTCCCCTGGAGAGATTGGATGAAAATTTCAATTTTTGGGTGATCTCGCAAAAAAGAGGACAAGGTGCTTGACAGGGCCGAAAAGGCTCCAGGAGGCTAAAAACGTGTCTAAATGCAATGAAGCGATGTAAAACATACCTCAACTAGACAAAAACATGTTTGAGGGTCTAAAATCCTAGCACGACAGCCAATCAAGGTGAAAAAACCCTAATTTTCAAGCTTAAAAGGGGTCTGAGGGGTCACTTTCAAGTCATTTTCACACACCTCCGCTTGCAACCTTTAGATTTGAGCTTTGACCTCCTAACAATATAGTGCAATGACAGCTTCCCCTGCACATTTCTGATCGATTTTGGATGTACCAGTGGCCACCTAGCATCAGGGCACAAGTAAGTGACCCTTAACCGAGCTTCATTTTCATTTATTGCTTTCATTTAATGCTTTCAAAAGTTAGTCCGTTTGCAGTGGCGCTATATAACGCTACTTAGAAATCAAACTGCATCACTCAATGTTAAATAGTGCCACGACGGTGCAGTTTGGAGTTTGAAAACTCTGACGTTGAGCTCGGGGCTGGTGGGGTGGTTTGAAAAGTGCGACGCGATAGTCCTTAATTTTTTCAAAGTGAGCCACTAGATGAGAAAGTGCATTGCAATGGTGCGATTTTTCTCTTTTAAGCCCTAGCATTAGAGTTTGATTAAAAGTCAAACTGTGATGCCATCACGGGTTGCACCACTGGAGAATTTTTTTGAACACCCGATGAAGAATTTTTCAAAAAATTTAACATGGTGACCTTCCTTGATGCAGGGCGCGATGAGGGAGCTCTACTCTCGAGGGCACAGATCACGGGATTTGTTTGGCTATTTGCAAGACTTGAGCGACAGGGATTAGGATCAAATTTGGATTGTGGGGTTATGGTACATTGCCTACGCAACACCCATTCACACCCACCTAGGGATGCTATTAGCGCTGGCCGAGAGATAGCACAATGAGACCTCTTCATTTCATCTTCCCACTGGCGAGGCCACTGTCACCTTAAAGGATGTTTGGCGAATTTTGAGATTGTTGATTCATAGTCGGTGAGTGATTTTTTCATATGGATGAGGGGCAGGATGCCTGCCACAGAGGACATCATCTTTTGCGAGGGGCAGATAGAGCTCGAGCGGCATAGTTTCCTTGCACCTCCCTATCACTGGGTTATTGCATCTATTATTTTGAGTCTTGCTACTCCTGACAGACGAGGGCGATACTTCAGTCTTGGCTAGGGATATTACTGGGAGCACATGGTTTGAGACAGGACGGTTTGTTTTGTTTGGGGTCTGGTGCTTCTAGCTTCGTTATATATAGATCTCCATGAGTACGTCTACATGGATGGGAGAGCACTCGGAGCAAGGGTGACTCTTCTTCACGTCTGGGTGTGGGAGCACATTATTGTGCTATGTCCACCGATTGTTTCAATTCTGATGTTGCTAGACGATCCCCTCATGTGGCGTTACAGAGGCGGTGTGTCCTTTACACACACCAATGAGCACGGGATCCCCTACTGGAGGAGGGTTCTTGATGAGATGTAGGTTTTTACCTGGTGACCATACCTTGGTCAGCCCAGATGGGTCAACGATGCTGATTAGATGTTCTATTGCCGCTAGGACCATTTTATGCAAGGGCAAGAGCACACCGTGATTGAGAGGTACTTGCCTGGGTGTGTGCAACGTTAGTTTGGTGAGCTATAGGATCACTCAGATGATGATTACATAGCCATCTTCGCTTGCACCATGACGTAGGTTTCATGGGGGTGGTGCATTTCTGCTTTGGAGGTGGTCGACACTTTCTGACAGTTGGTAGCTCAACCATGGGCCTATGATCAGGGACCTGCAGATCTAGGCATGACTCAGGCCTACAGGGATTGGTTTCAGCCTCTGCTTTGGTTGACTATTCTAGGTGCAATTCCAAATCAGTGGAGAGTTAGAGGCAAAGGGGGAGGACAAGGCCAAAGGGGGGATGTACGATAGGATTAGCTGGTTGTGCCTCCAGTCCAGCCAGGGTAGGGAGATGTTCCGATGCCAGACCAGCAGAAGGTGTCGCTAGGTGTACCCCCACGGGGCGAGGATTAGCCTCAGGTGCAGCCACAAGTACAACCATAGGTACAACCAGTAGGATAGGTGGATCCTCAGGATGCATTGATTGTGCAGTTATAGGCTCAGGTCCAGGCCGTGATAGCTAAGAGAGATCAGGCGAGGGTCGAGAGAGAGCAGCTTGGGGCCATGAGAGATCAGGCTGTACAACAAAGACAAGCTGTAGAGCTATAGGCATCCACAAAGCTAGGTAGGAGACAACAGCTAGAGAGCATGGTAACCTCCTCTTCCCAGGGTACAGTGTCAATTTGATCATACAGGGATGCCATCTAAGAGGCTGAGTACTACCATAGGCATTATCATGAGGCCATACCTAGAGCAGGATGGGTCCCAGAGTACTCAAAGCAGACCAACCACAGTCTAACAGAGGGTTACGGTGATAGAGGTGAGGGTAGCATACACAGGGATAGAGCTTGATCGAGATGACACTTTTGTGCTGTATGGGCTCATTTTTGATGGGCCTTTTGTACTGATTGACATACATGTACAGTGATCCATTCTTGTACTATGACAGTTGCGTTATTGATGATATATATATGAGCCAATGATGATTTTGATATGATGTGATGTGTATTCTTTATTTATGCATGGATGATTTTACTTCTATATGTTGTGCAATGATGCTTTTATGGATGTATTTATTTCTGATGATATTATGCAATGATTATGACTAACCGATCTATATTATGTTAACCTATGATATGCAAATGTGATTTGCAATGATGTTGTATATATGATGATCTATTTTATGTTGATGCTAATGGTGATGTGATATGTGATATAGAATGTAATATGCAAAATGATATGGTAATGATCTATGGTATATGCGCGAAATGATATGTGAATTCTATTTATATATGAAATGATTATCGGAAGATGTACGCTTTGTATGTAATGGGTTTTTTATGTTCCTATTTATGCTTATGATGATGTGGAATGATTTATGCAATGAATGATTATGATGCTATGAGATGAAATGGATGATGTAATGTGATTGCGATGGTCGTGATATGATGCAAATGAGATGATTCTTTAAGATGTAAATGAGATGGTTTTTTAAGATGCTTAGAATAACAAATATTATTATCCTAAACATATTAGATGATAATGTAATGAATATGATGCATGCACTATATGCAATGATATGATAATTTTCTATGTTAAATGAATGCAATGACCTTATGATGTTATGCAACTATGTATGCGATGGATTTATCAATGATGCTTATGTACCTATTAAAAATGATTATGAAATGATTATGCAAGGATAAATGCAATGTTATGCAATGTAATGAATGAAATGCAATAAAATGGATGCACCTATCTATGAAAAATGCTTATGATAACATGTTTATATATGATGATGGAAATGCCATGCATATGTTTCCTATATGATATGTTTATGCAATATGCTAATGATTTGCAAATGCAGGATCAATGATGATGATGGTGATGATGAACAACTGTCATAGTACCTTGTTAGCATGATGAGCAAGAAGAGAGGAAGTCATTTCAACAAGACACAAGATGATGGAACTATAAATGATGATGATGATGATTATTTTCCGAGGAATTGGGATTTTCAAATGGCCAAATTTTCTTATGTTTGATAACGCACGTGGTATGATGCATCAAGGTATAGAAAATCAGGATGGTGTGGTACCTAGTGTGATGGACTTTGACTTGACAAGCATATAGGAGTATCCTTGTTCACACCTGACATACGAAAACCTTGCCAGGATGCACTTTAGAAGTTTCAAACACCTTGGACCAAAACACAGAAAGTTAAACCTATCAATGCAATAGTCAACAAGTTGTCCAAAACCTCCTCCATACATACCTAACAAAGGAATTATTCGCCAAGGTTATATTACAAGAACATCCAACAAACATAGCAGACAAAAAGATAATGATCGTTGCCCCAGTTCTATTTCTCTAAATCCTCTTGTTCAGATATCATCGAGAAGTCCTTGGAATGGGCACAATAAGATATGTCAAAAGATAAAGACAAAGTAAACAAACAAGCTGATGCTCTTCAATACCGCTAACCAAAGGAATTGTTTTTTCTAAGGATAAGAACCAAAACTTATTGCCAAAAGATAATGCCCATTGTAGGAAGGATTCATCCTAGGACATATTAGTGGATTGTGGCACATCATTTCATTTATCCAAAGCATTCTAAAAGATGATTGATATGGGACTAATTGGATGATAAGTTATCAACACAAAGAGTTGACCAACTTGCTTACGTACTGACTTAGACCTAAGACTTAACGATTTTGGGTTTTCACTTTTAACCTACTAGACTTGTTTCTATTTATCTTACCAAAGATTGAGGATGATGACCATTTATTATGAATGATGTTATTACGGGTGCAAGCGAGATGAGATGGATGGATTTTTTCAAAGATTTGGATGTTTTTGACATTTTGCAATGTTTTGAGGCTGTTTTTGGTATTTTTCAAGATTTTCAAATGTTTTGATGTTTTGATTTTTTAATATTTTGGGAGTTTTCCAAGATTTTGACCAAGAGAATAACCTAAAGACCTATCCTAGGGGCCTTGGGGGCTGATCAATAGATTAGCCTTGCCTACGTTATACACGCAGAGACCACGTAGTTTGACTGATGACTTGACCGATTTACAGATGAAGATATACATGATGAGATGCCAGCTTATTATGATAGACTCCTATAGGACTGACCTAAATGTCTTGGGGGATGATCACAGATCAACCTTGCCTACGTTCAAGCTTAGAGACAATGTAGTTCGACAAGATGACCCTATTTTTTTCTTTTGATGATTTCTTTATTTTTTTGGATTTTCTGATATTTTGATGTTTTTGGATTTTTTGATTTTATGATGTTCTTCGATTTTCTGATTTTATGATGTTTTTGGATTTTCTGATTTTTTGATTTTAAGGATATACATGAATCTGATCCAATGAGCACATGCCCCCAACGTGATGCAATAGACTACTTTGATAAAGGCAGGACAAATTGACCTTGAGGATGGGCTGAGTAGTATTAGGAGGGATCATGATATGAAAACAAGACCAAGCCATGATGCGGATGCAGGTGGGTGAATGATAGATGGAGACCTGAATGCGATGCATGATGGAAGTGAAATGGATGGATGATGTAGAACAAGCCGTAAAGATCTTGGGGGATGGAAAGTGCTTATTTACACAAGGCGCCTATTTGCTAGGTTTTCACAAAGGTACTTTCCCAAAGTGCCACCGAAGTGGTTTTCACTAGAGGACTATTTTTTCTCTTTACTGTTTTCAATCCTTTTTAAGATTTTTTTCTTTTTAGATTTTTTTGTTGTTACCAAGACGCCTGTTTGCTAGGTTTTCACCAAAGTAACCATTTTTTCAGGACATTTTCTATTTTTTTGGATTTTTGGTTCTATACCTTGAAAGATTTAGGCATAAAACTTTTTGAGATGAACATTATTCATGGGCTCTTGCAGAGGTTCCCCTTCAGGTGTTGATTGCTGATATGCCCTTGATTTGTAACTTGTTGTGATAACTAATGGTCCTAGCCAATTGGGTTCAAATTTTCCTTTGTTGCTTGGGTTTGGGACATTCTTCTAATTTTCCTTTAATACTAGTTCTCTGACTTGGAATGTCATGCTTCTGATTTTCTTATTATAGCTCCTTTTGAGTCTATTCTAATAGACTTACAAATGATTCAAAGCATCTATACGTCACTCATCCAATAGCTCCAGCTCATTTAGTCTTGATACTCAGTACTCTTCATCTATGATGAGGTTTTTTAGTGATATCCTAAGTGATGGGAGCTTGATCTGAATGGGGAGTATTGCTTTTGATCCGTAAACCAGAGAGAAGGGGGTGGTGCTGATGGGTGTGTGGATATTGGTTTGATAAGCCCAGAGGGTGGGATTAAGCTGCAAATGCCAATCATGACCTGTGTCATTGACTATTTTCTTGAGGATTTTCAAAATGGTTTTGTTTGTAGCTTTTTCTTGGCTGTTGCCTTGGGGATAGTATGGTGTGGAGAAACGATGTTGGATTTTGAATTTTTTGCATAAGTCACGAACCTCTAATTCTAAAAAGGTGCTCCATTATCTGAGATAATGGCTTGTGGAACACCATATCAGAAAATGAGATAGTTCAAGATGACCTTTGAAATCTGCTTTCCAGTTATATATGTCATGGGTATGGTTTCCACCCACTTAGTAAAGTACTCTATTGCGGTTATGATGAATTTGTGGCCATTAGATGAAGTGGGCATGATTTTTCCAATGAGATCAAGTCCCCACTGCAAAAAGGGCCATAGTGTGATGATAGGATGAAGCTCTTGAGCTAGAGCATGGATGAGGTCCCCATGCTACTAACATTGTAGACACTTTTTGGCATGATCATGTGCTTCTCTTTCCATTGTGGGCCAATAATACCCCATCCTCAGCAGTTTCTTGGCTATGGTCATTCCACTCGAGTGCGAACCACAAATAATGTTATGTACTTTAGTTAGAGCTGTCAATGCCTCCTCAATGTTTAAACAACGTAGTAGGGTTCCTTCTATGCTTCTACAATATAGGGTATCTCCTAGGATGACAAATCTAGATGCCTTTTTAACAAAGGTTCATTTTAGGTTTGAGGGTAGGTCAGTGGGTATGACTCCTATTCGAAGGTATTTGTAAATGTCATGATACCAAGGATCACCAGGACCAACGATTTCACACACATATTCTGATTCTGGTACCTCGAATGCAAGCACGAGAAGCTGCTCAATCAGGAATTTGTATTTTGGAACATTGTTGGGGATGTCCATTAGGGACCCAATTGTTTCCATGGCGTCTGCTGCTCTGTTGTTGGCTCTAGGAATCTGCTCAAATGTAATTTCAATGAAGGATTCTTTGAGAGTCTCCACCAATTTCTTGTATGGAGTGAGCTTGTCATCCTTGGTCTGGTATTCATTGTTCACTTGATTTATGATCAACTGAGAGTCTCCATACACTTTGAGAGCTATGATGTTCCACTGCACTACTATTCTGAGACCTATGGTTAAAGCCTCGTATTCTACAATGTTATTGGTGCAGGGAAATGCCAGTTTGTAGGACCTTGGTATGCAATCCCCTTGCGGGGTGATAAAGAAAATGCCAGCTCCTTATCCATGTTGTGTGTATTAGCCATCAAAGTATAGTTTCCAATGGTCATCTACATTGAGATTGAAAATAGATTCATCTAGAAACTCTGAGACGAGAGGATTTTCTAAATAAACTGGTCCTTTTGCAAGCTGATCTGCGATGACTTGGCCTTTGATTACTTTCCTCTCCACATATTCAATGTCGTATTCTAACAGTACCATCACCCATTTGGCCATTCTTCCTGTGAGCATTGCCTTTGACAATAAGTATTTGAGAGGGTCGATTTTGGCGATGAGCTTTATTTTGTGTGCAAATATGTAATGTTTGAATTTCTGTGATGCAAACACTACTGTGAGGCCTGCTTTCTCGATGAATGAATAGTTTAGCTCATACCCAACCATTTTTGTATTGATGTAATAGATAGCCCTTTCCGTTCCATTTTTGTCATGCTAGGCTAGGAGAGCTCCAAATGCTATTGTTGTAGCTAATACACATAGAATCAATGGTTTTCTTTGGATTGGTGGCATTAATACCAGTGGTGTCAGTAGATATTCTTTGATTTTGTTGAATGCTTCTTCACACTTGGTATCCCATATGTACGCTACTCCCTTGTGGAGTAGGTGAGAGTATGGGTTCTATTTTTTTGCTAGTTGTGCTATGAATCTTCAAATGGATTGAAGCCTTCCTTGGAGACCTCTCAATTGCTTTAATATTTTTGGTGCCTCCACCTCGAGGATTTCTTTTACCTTTGCTGGATCTACCTCGTTACCCTTCATTGATACTATATATCCTAGCAATTTTCCTAATTGTACACTGAATACACACTTCTTAGGGTTTAATCTAACCTTGTACTCCTCAAGCCTGTCAAAGATGGCACTAAGGGTTGCTATGTGATCTTTTCTCTTTCTAGACTTGGCTAGAATGTTGTCAACATAGTCTTCAACTATTTTATGGATCATGTCGTGGAATATCAATGTCATGGCGCTTTGGTATGTTGATCCTGCATTCTTTAAGCCGAATGGCATCATATTCCAACAATAGGTCCCCCATGGACAAGTGAAAGTTGTTTTATGTTGGTCCTCTTTAGCTATCACGATCTGATTGTACCCTGAGAATTTGTCCATTAGTGACAACATTTCATGTCTAGTTGTCATATCCATAATCATATCAATGTTTGGAAGTGGCAAGTCATCTTTTTAACATGCCTTATTCAAGTCTCAAGTCTGTGCAGATTTTGATGTTCCCATTGGGTTTTGAAATAGGTACCAAGTTTGATACCCATTCTGGATAATCTATCGATCGAATGAATCTTGCATCTAGTAGCTTTTTTAGCTCCATTTTGACTAGCAGGGCGATTTGAGGGTGTATTTTCCTGAGCTTTTGTCTGACAGGCTTTGCTTCTGGATATACTGCTAAATGGTGAACCATGGTCTCCGGATCAAGTCCTGGCATGTCAGTATAGCTCAATGCAAAGTTTATCTATCTTTCTCTTAGGAATGTTGCTAGGAGCTCTTGTTCCTTTGATAGTAATGATTCTGGATAGAATGTGATATGCGGGGCTTCCTTTGTTCCTAGATTGACCAGATTGCATTTTTCTGCCAGGACTGCCGATTTCTCTTGATGAATAGCTCTAAAAGGAAGATTGAATCCCCCATCCTCAAGTGCCTTAGAGAGGTTTTCACCATTGGATACATCCTTTCTTTTTACTTTTTTTTGGTCGGAGAGTGCCACAGTGTGGTTTTCACTCAAGGACTTAGATATGATTCTTAATATTTTACTGTTGGGACTGAGGGATTCAATCATTTCCCCATAATAGGCATGTGTATCTAGCTCGATTAGGAACCCTGCTTTGTGATTGCCACATGGAATGTTTTCCCTTAGTCCCATGAATTCTGAGAACGCTTCATTGTTTTCAAATGTATCAAGAACCAGTGGTCCTTGTTGGTCATAGTCGATGAGTTGGGGATATACTAGGTGGATGTCATGACTTTGGTGGTCTAATTCAAAAGAGAGGGTGCTAATCATGCAAAGAGTGGTATCCTCAAATATCCTAGGTAAGTTGGTTAGGTGATCCTTGTCATCACTACTACTACAAACATCGATTATATCAAATGGAAAGTTATCTATGATGTGAACTATAGATATTGGTAGGCTTAGTTCTGTTGCAGTTGGCTAAGGAGGATTATTAACCCTTCTAACTGGAGGAATTCGGCCACATATGGTTATACTTGGAGGGGTACATCCAAGGCCAAGATTTTTTATTGGTCATGTCTCTAGCATGATAGGTATTATAAGCCCATTTTCATTTTGTCCAAGTCTGTGATTTTTGTTGTAGCCCATTGCGAGCATCATTTGTAGACCCTTGCTTCTGTCATCCATTGGTAATTCAGTTGCTGGTCTTTCATCTTGATATAGCATATGAGATGTATTTTCCTCAATAACTTCTCAGCCAAGATCTCCCCAGCTTGTAAAGTTGGGATAATCTTTAGGAGTCATTTAGAATCTGGAAGCTTCATTTATTTGTGGGCACCCCCGTGATCTAGGAGATTGTGGTAACTCTCCTACCACAAAGGCATTATTAGGGAGATTGTAGTTTCCATAGCTGCTATCTTGGATGATGAGCTTGATGTTAGAGATGGTGGGAATGGTGGGAGTGGCGGGTGTCTCTATCGCACAAGTGGATACGAGAGTGGGAGATCAATGTAAGCTGTAAATGGACCCTCATCATCTTTTGGTACTTGGGGGATTTTGTAGTACTTTTCTTCAAGGTTTTTGCAATAGGAGAATGGTTCGAGATCTCCATGGATGGTAACTTCTTGTCCCTCATCTGTGAATTTCACACATTGATGGAAAGTTGATGCTACTGCTTTCATTGCATGAATCCATGGGCATCCTAGGAGAATGTTATATGGTAAGTCGAGGTCCAAGACTTGACAAGTGGTTTCCATGAGAGCCAGCCCTACTTGAATAGGGAGTTTGATTGTGCCATGAGACACTCTTTCTTGATCATCCTATGCTCTTATCATGATACCCTTTCCTTTGTCGATAGAATCTTCTGAGATTTTCAACTATTTGATGAGGCTAAGGGAACATATATTCAAACCTGCACCTCCATCCACCAAGACCCTTTTGACTTTTCTCTTATGTACTATGGCTTCCAAGTGAAGTGCACGGTTGTGAGATGGTTGAGCAAGGAAATCCTGGTCAGAGAATGTGAGGATATTTGGTGAAATGATATTTCCAACCATAACTTGGAATTGCTCTGCATCGAGATCTATGGGGATAGTAGATGAGGCCAATGCTTCTTCTAGGATTTTCTTATGGGCTGATGAGATTCTTAGCAACCCCATGATGGATATTTGCACGGGCATTCTCTTGAGTTGGTCTAGGACATTGTATCCTTTAGGGACAAATCTAAATGTAGGGATTCTATTTTGTTGGGATGATCCTGCGATGGTGACTTTGTTGCCTCTTGTGGTGACTCCACAATCTTTGGCATGGGTTCCTTTGATGGTGATGGCCATGCAGCTTTCGTCCAGGGAGGCAACAACTGTTTCATACACATGATTTACATTTGAGTGGGTACCTTTCCCTTTATCATTGTTAAATTCCCTTTGTTGCCATGATTAGGCATTGGATTCATGTATATCTTAAGATCCTGGTTTCCTATTGGTTGTTCCACGTTTATAATCCTTTTATCGATGAGATCTTGAACTATGTTTTTTAGTCTCATACAACTGTTCGTGGTATGTCCTTTGATCTTATGGAATTCATAGAGTTGATTTTCATTATACCAAGGAGGTTTCACATCTGGTTCTTGGTAATTCTCAAAGGTAGGATCCTTGATAAGTTTTTCGTCTATCAACTTTTTTCATGATGACTTCGAGTGGCTCCCGCAAAGTAGTGTATTTTCATTTGGGATACCTTTTGTTGCATTGTGGTGGTCCCCTTTGATCATTGAGATTGTTGATTGTTGGAATTTTGTTTGGTTGTTGGATTGTGTGATGATTGTTTTGGTGTTGGATTTGGATTTTTGGTGCGGGTGTATTTTGGCGAGGGGCACTAATGACCACCTTGGCATCGATGACACCATCATTAGTAATTTTTTTGTTCCTTTCCCATGTGTGAGGTTTATCATTGTAATTAGAGGATGGGAGGTTGTTTTTTTGTTTGGAGTATGAGGTTGATCTCGCTGGTTGGGTCATGAGGGCTCGTTCGATGCTAAGCGCCTTGGGGATCAACTAGTCATATGTGGTTATCCCTTGAACCTTGAGATGAAATGCCAAGAGGCCATAAAGGTTAGCTATGATGGTGCAAACTTTTTGTTCCTCAGGCATGGTCCACTTGCTTTGATTGTCCTTGGATCGCCATCATTGTAGGAATGAAGCGAATGATTCATTCTTACCTTGCTTTAAAGATGCGAGTTCTTCTAGACTGACATCCATTGCAATGTTGCATGCATAATTTTTAATGAATGCATCTATAATTTCTTGGAATGTTCTAATGCCTGAAGGTAGATGAGAGAACCATTCCATAGCATGGCTAGCCAAACTCCTAGGAAATAGCCACATTAGATAAGTATCGTCTATGTGACCTCCATGCAATGAACCTGGAATTCCCTAATTTGATCCTCAAGGTTTCTCGTCCCATGATATTTGTCAAATTTGGGGATCTCAAATCCCTTTGGAAATGGTTTCATCACTAGGCTCTTGTCGAATGGGTAGGGACACAAGTTTCTTGGTTTCTTTGTTGTTCGCCCTGATTGAAGGTCGAGCACTTGTTGTGAGAGAAACTTGATTTGTGTCATCACATCATTTTGCAGATCAAGGGGTGGGATGAATTTTTTTTGGGGTGTTTCAATTGTGGATTGGATGGATGGGTTGTTTGATGTGTTGTTCAATGGTATTTGTATGTTCTGTTGAGCTAGGTAGGCTTCTACCTGCTGCTGTATGAACAACGCTTGCTATTGATCTTGTTGTTGTTGCGCTAAGATTTGTGCTTGTTGTTGTGCTTGTTGTTGTTCCAACAATGCTTATTGTTGGGCTCCTTCTTGCTGATCTTGGTATTTCTTTATTGCTTGTTGATATGTTTGCAATTGTGTTGCTTGTTGTTGTGCAAGAAGTTGTGCTTGTTCTTGTGCTTGTTGTGCTTGATATTTGGGCATTTGCTTGAGCTTGAACTTGTGCTTGTGTTGCTTATGCTTGGGCTTGTGCTTGTGCCACTTGTTTTTGTAATAAGATTTGTGCTTGAGATGTCTTTTGTGCTTGCAATGCTTGTAATGCTTGCATAGCTTGAGCAGCTTGGGTGGCTTGTTGTTGTTGTTACAATAAAGCTTGGGCTTGTGCAACCTATTTCCCTTGTAATGCAGCTTGGGTTGCTTGAGTAGCTTGTGCAGCTTGAGTGGCTTGCTGAGCAGCTAGTTGTGTGGCTTTTTGTTTTTGCACTTGTTGGAATCCCCTTTGAAAAGCGGCTTGCAATGCGATACTATATTGGTTTGATGTGCTATAAGTTGGTGGTGGTGGATTTGGAATGGTGTTTGTGGAGGTGGTAAGTGGTGATGTTGTGTTGATTATTTGAGTGGTGGATGGTGTTGTTGATGTGGTTGTTTGAGTGATAAGTGGTGTTGTTGATGTGATTGGTCCTTAGGAGACCATGCTTTGCAATGTTATGGGGGTGTTTGATGATGTTGTGATTGCTTATGTAGTTGTCATCTGTTGTTGTGATATTAATGACAAATTTTGAACATTTGGCATAATGCTTTGATTGTTATTTGGGATGTTGGTTTCATCAATACTTGGTAAAGGGGGAAGCCCTAAGCCAAGGAGTGGCGTGGATGATGATGGTAATAATGGCAATGGTGGAAATGTAAGGGGTGTGAGTTGTTGCGAAAATGCCCCCTGGTCTGAACTTGTCTCCTTTCTCCTGTGAATTTGTGAGGAGAGAATCTTGGGGTGTTGAATGAAAAAATGATGATGATGGATCATGGTGGAAAGTGAGAGGGACATTTTTATGTAATGGGTTTTCGGGTATGCTTTGTTGTAATACGGTATTTGCATCCAAGTCTTGATAATTAACAAGGGAGTGTGTTTTAATAGCATTAGAAAATGCATTTCCCTTATTAACATTGGGTTGGGTTGGAGCAAAATATGTCATGATTTGTGAAATGTTTTTGGTGATGTTTTGGGATGGGGGTGTAGATGAGATGGGAATGGTGGATGAGATTGGAGGAAAAGATGTCTCCACTATGGTACTCATGTCAAAATCCAAAGGCAATTTGGCCCATTGCTTTGCTATTTCAAGCATGTATAATGAAGGGTTAAGCCTCATCATGATATTGATGATCTTATGGTTTTCTGGATTTTGAAGCATTTCAGTTATTTCGTCGTGAGACATCCCAAAGGTAAGATCTTCTCCTTGGGTTTCCTCCTGTGGATTTTGCGATGATGAGATGGTCAACGGATTGTTTGATTCGATTGGATTCATTTCAATATTTGTTTGGCTTAAATCACTTGAAGCGGGTGTTTCTTTGTTGGTTTCCATGATCTTCTTGTATTGAGATCTAGTTTGAACCATAAAACAAGGATCAATTTGTGAGAATATGGGAGATTAATCTCTTAATTCCTTGGTTTGATCTTTATTTTATGCACAAATGAGAAAGTTTTAGGATATCTTGAGGATCAAAGGGTGATGTGATGATGATGATGCACGGGATGGATGATGTGAATGTTTTTGGTCTTTTGATAAATCTTGATGGGATGCTAGACTTTTGGGACTTTCAGATATGTTTTTGATTTTGATTTTAATTTGATTTAGGATTTGGGAATCTTGTCCTTGATTTGATTGATTTGCTTTGATTTGAAAAAAAGACCCTACAATGTTGGATGATGATCTAAAGGGTAGTTTTTCTCAAAGGATGATAATTTGAATATGTGGAGGGAGAAGGATGCATCTACCCACACCTATTCAAACAAGATGATAATTTAGCTAAGTATATGAAGAAGGATGTATCTATGTATACCAAGCTAAACAAGATGATTTTGATAATTTTGACTACGCATATGCAAAAGGATGCATCTACACATATCTAGCCAAAGATAATTTTGATAAAATTTTCAAGGATTTTATCTCAAGGATTTGATGATTTTGATTTTTCCAAAAAAAGCCTAGCATTAAGGATGATTTCAAGATTTTCCAAAAGGTGATGGTGAGATGATTTTTTGTTTTGATGTTTTGAAGGATGGATGAAAAAGACTTTGATTTTCTTTGATCCTAAGATGAACCTAAAAAAGACACTTTGTTTGTCTAGACCTAGGTATTGAAGAACATGCAAATGCTTCCTAGAGATCTTTGTAACCAAGAGATTATTTCATTTGAACATACATTTTTGGGCTTTGAACCAATGAATTTTGTTTTGGGATTTGAAATTCTTGAGAATTGTGAGGCTTCAACACACATGAAAGTTCATTTTTGCTTAGCTTTGCTTAATGGTTTTATTTTACCACAAACACTTTCTTTGATTACATTTTCCAAACTAATTGTCCAATGTCTTGATTTCTTCTCATCCCACAAAGTATGTTATGTGGCATTTTGATGAACTTGAGGCAAGGGTTTACCTATTGTTTACTTTAGTAGACAAATTGAGATGTAATCCAATGTTTAGAAACCTCTAAGGATGTGAATCCCAAAGGAAAGCAATAATATATGGATTGTGTCAATGGTATTTGTCTCCAAAAGGATTTGAAATTTGGATGATGATGTTAAGTGTTTGTTTTCAAGATGTTTTTGTACAAGCAAAGAATTTTGTAACCCAAGAATAAGTACAACCCTATGGATGTGAAAGACAAAATTTGTTGGATTCCCACTTGGAGAAGTACAACTATGCTTATCTTTAGTGAATGGTTAGATGCTTGACCCCACTAGCTCCCCTCCACGGATCATTAACGTCAATCGGGGCAGCCAAGCATCAACACCCATGAAACTCCCATGGCATACTTTCCATTTCTACTAAAAGACTGTAAAAGTGTGGGGTGGCTTCAAAATGACGGTTCTTGTACCAAAAAATAGATCAAAGGATTTTGGAAAATTCTAGAACATGGGTTTTAATAAGGACTTTCCATTCATGGAGATTGACTCATAGGACAAGAGTCCCCTTTCGGATCCATCTTGTTGAAATCAACTGTGTGATATTGGCGTTTCTTCCAATACCCACATTTATATCGCGATTGGAAATACTCTTGGCTTTAGAGTGTTACTGGTTGAGTCATTCCCTTGGGTGAGTACTTCTTCCCCAAGCTAGGTCCTCTAGGATAAACAAAAGCGAGTAAAGACAATATTCATAACTCGATCAATCTTTGTTGGCAACAACGAGAGATAATATACACAATAATTCCCCCACTCACACTTGCGCAAGATTTTTTTAAATTCTTAAACCCAAAACGAAGTGTGTAGGTGATTGCTTTATCTCAACCTAAAATCATGAAAAAGGCCTTTTGATTCTCAAGATCGCTATAAAGTGCGAGAGAAGCGCATACGTCCTTTTTCAATGAGGTTAGTTCAAGTAAGCCTTCACGAAACAAGATAGCACATGTTCATTTTAGATTCTCAAAGCAATTGTGAGTTCTTTTTAAAGCACCAAAGGACAAATGATAGACATTTTGTTCAATTTGTTAACCAAAGAAACAAAATATAGTAAGTTGTGATCCTAATGTTCATTTTAAATCCTTTGCAAAAAAAAATGAAAAGATTCTTTTTAAACCCAAATGAAATTAGTGTCCTAAGAAAGAAGTGATAACAATTTCTTTTTAAAAGTGTTAAGGAAACACTAAAGTGTTTAAAAACACTTTGACTTGACGAAATATCATCATCATGTTTCTCCCTCTTTCGCTTTCAATTCCAACCTACAAGAAAGCAAACCAGTTAGATTCTAGAAAATATAGAGGTTAAAAAGTAGAGAATAGAAGAAAAATTGATCATTAATCAAAAAGCACGTGCTAAAATTAGATTTTCACTTTTTACTCCTTGCCAACAGCATAACCCGTGACTACGTCGGAGTTTGATTTCTTAGCGGTGCTCTCACAGCGCCGCTTACCAGTTAGCATCACTCTATGTCAGGATAGTGAGCTCAACTGTGTCACCCTTTTGCCCAGCATCACAATTTGAATTTTTTTGAAAAGTCCAGCGAGTCAGAACAGTCAAGCAGCGAAGTTTGAAATTCAAATTTTTGGGCAGGAAGACTCTAGTGTCGCAGTTTGAGTTTCCAACCATGCTATATGGTGACGTTGAAGAGTCAGTAGTGCTAAAATAGCGATGTTGAGCTCTCAACATGGGAATTTTTTTGTGTGTAAGCAAAAACACAGAATTTTGTGATAAAAGTGGAAATTTATGAGATGGTGCCCTCCTTCTAGCACCAAATGTGAGAACCCCAATCCTAATACCTACAAAACACAATAGATAAACAAATTAAGTTAGATATTGCAAGGTAGAACAAGAATTCCCCATGAAATCCATTTACAAAACTCAAATTAGGAAAGAAAACAATGAAGAATAGAATGAAACAAGAAAATATAGATTCAATCTTAATTATAATAGAAAACATATGATCCCATGGGGGAATTGGTGCCAATTTGATGTGAAAATTGGCCCTTTCCCAATTCCTAAGATGCAAGTTTGATATGTTGATGATGATTGATCCACTTTGCTGATGAAAGATGAGAGCTCCAAGCCAAAAATCTGCAAAACCTAGCTAAGAACTCAATGGTGATGGATGGAAATGGCTAAATATTTTAGCATAATAATTTTGCATAATTTGTGGATGATCAAATGAGGATATGAGCTCTTTATTTATAGAATGTCAAAATGGATGAATGCACAAATTTGAGCAATGTGGGACTAACATTCATCCAATGGCATGATTCCACTTGTCAATCCATGAGTGGATGGAGGATGTGCAAGTTTTGAGGATTGTGCCAATAAATGCTTATTTTTGAATTTTGAATTTTGTTGAAATGACTTGCAAGAGGGAAGGGAAAATGCAATAAATGCCACTTGGCTCAAGGCAAAGGACATGTAAGATGAAGTTATTGCCTTGTTGGATGTACATGTCCACTTGGAATTTTTGAATACAAATTTGAAGGATATTCCGAAAAGATGCCTTGTGAGGAAAATAGAGATTTAATAAATGAATTAAATCTATTTTCATGTGCAACTTGCAAAATATAGAGGATGGGACATGACAAGAGATTAAATTAATCTAGGGTTAATTAATTTAATGAGAGGTTAGATGATGTGACCTATTTGACTCAAATTTATGGATTTATTTAAATTAAATAAGAGAGGAATATGATGAGAGACAAATTAAATAAGGATTTTGATTTATTTAATTAAAAGAGATGATGTTAGATCAAAATAAATAAGGTTTTAATTTATTTAATTTAATGGATAGAATTTAGAGATTTAATCAAATAAAATTAATTATTTAAATAAATAGGGATAATTAGATCAGATGGATTGATTTAATTAACAAAAGAGAGTGACTTAATTAGATAAAATGACTTATTTAATTAAAGGAAGGAAATTGATGAATTTAATTAGATAAGGAGATTTGACTAAATAGTTAGACCGAGGGATGATTCAGGATGAAACGATGTTAGTAGGTCGGGATCAAGTGCACAATGTCAATCAGTATATTTCATGTGTCTACAATAGGCAATCATCATTATCATTTGTGTCACTCAAAAGCATTCAAAATTTGAAACCCATCAAAGCTAGCCTTAGTCAATGTCAAAGTCAAATGTGTTGCGTTGACTTCAAATGTGCCATAAAGAATCATTTGCATCATTCCATACTTCAATTGTGTCACGATATGTCGAATGCATTGTTCTAGTGGTTGTTTGCATCACAACTTTCGGCATATGTGTCATTAAAATCATATGCATCATTTTAAAGCTCAAATGTGTCACAGTGTTGCAAATGCAACATTCCACCTATCAATTGCAGCTCACTTTGGTGAATGTGTCATGATTTCTTGCGAATGCGACATAATCAATGGCCCTATCCTAAAAATATTTTGTGGTTGCATTGCAGTGCATTTGTTGTTGACCCTAAAACCCTAATTTTGGTGCCAAAGCAAAAAATTGACAAAGTGAGTTAGGGTTACATACTATTGGCTTTGAGCCCTTGGGTCACCTATGGGTCCACACAATCTCTCCACGATGCTTGGTCACTAAAATCACCATGTCTGCTACAGTCCTCTTTGCTCAGCACTCTCAAACTTGCTAAGGTGAATAGTGAAAATGAATTGACTTTTACCCCATCGTCAACCTATTTATAAATCAAAAATGACTTTTGTCAACTCTTTTATTACTGGAGGCCCTTTTGACAAATTTTGACCACCATTTTGGCTGCTTTAAACATGTCAGAATTTGAAACCGGCTGCACCATTCTCTTTCTGGTCATTAAATTGACTTATCAGGACACTTTCCAATTTTTTTCTGGCACTTGGCCAAAATTCAAAAAATTTCCCGAGGGGGCATTGATACTCTGTACCTTTGCTGGGGCATAACTTTGACTTAATTTCTTTGTCACAATGCGACATGCTACATTATGACAAAGAGGGGAAAAATGTACATAAAAATGACATAGGCCTACAAGCTATATTTTACCACTTTCGTCCTAGCATAATTATGATATTTTAATTATGTCCTTGGTCCATTTTCCACTATTAATTAAATAATTCATTATTATTTAATTAATTCATGTCTCTTATTCTTCATGATTATTAAATAAATAAATTATATTTATTTATTCAATACGATCACTAAGGGTCTGTCCTCTTACAATTAAATAAATTTGGTATGTCAGGGATCATCAGGGAAAAAAAGGCCCTTAAGTGCAAAAAATTTAGAAAAATCAGTGTTAGGCAACTTGGCGTAAAAATTTGAATAAGTTATCTATATTATTTCAAAAATATGTAAGAATAGAATCTGTAGAAATTGAATGTAGTTTCTAAACTACTAGGTTTATTTTTTTAAAAAAAATCTATTTGGTGAAAATTTGAAATTTCAATGCGATAGTATAAATTTCAAAGAAAAAATAAGTAGGTGTCTGTCGACCACCTAACCATAATAAAATTATAATATTTTATATAAGTAGAGGACTCGTATGGGATGTGATGCATATTTTTTGTAATTTTCCAAGTAAATAATTATATGATTTTTATTACAACTTTTAAAATATAAAACTTCATTATGTCTAACCACCTTAACTTGGTCAAAACTTCATGAAATTTTTTTCTTTTTAATCCTATAGTATGTGAAGCATAGAATGTGACACATGTTTCAGATTCAAAAAATGTGATACCGTTTGAAATTTATAGATGTTTTTCAATCAGCCTATTGATTAGGACTTTAGTCATAATTCTAATAGAAAATAAATAATAATTATTTATTAAATTCAAATTAAAGCATAATTTATATTGGTGGAAAGCTGAGAATCTCCTCTAAAAACCCTTGTCATTTCATCAATTTTGGATAAAAATAAAGTCATCAGCCACATACCCTACAAATACCCATAATATTGCCACTTTTTGGCCCCTCATGATCCTGCACATACCCTTTCTTAATTTATTTAATTACCTTTATTTCATTTATGTCTTCTTGATTATTAAAGAAATGAATTTTATTTATTTATTTAGTATGTCACTAATTCTCATAATTAAATGAATTTATTAATTTATTTAATTATCGGTCATAATCCTTTAAATTAAATAATTATCTTTAATTATTTAATTGCCTAATTTAACATTTCTCTCATTTTAAATAAATTAATTATTTAAAATGATCTCACTTTATTGACTATCACTTCTTTTAGTAAACAATTTGAAAATCGATTATTTATTGTTACACAAAATCCATATTTTGAATTAATTTTATTCAAAATGGTAATCTTCTTCCAAAAATCAAGTAATTGAGAAAATTCCTGATTTTGTAAATCTGATTTTTCAGTTTAACCTTTATCTTATTGATTTTTTGAATCTTACAAATCAAGCAATCTTTATCTTCTTGATTTTCAAAAATCTTTATCTTTTTGGCTAATTATCACATTAATTCTCGATCGTCGATTCAATTTTCTCAAATGACATCTTGACCATTCATTTAATATTTTTCCCTAACCCTGATTAGGGATTGTCACGTGAAATCTTTACTTCTGATTTTAGGCTTTTGTCAACTTTTAATCTCGTCCGTCCACCAAAATTGCATTTTCTATAAAATGTCAATTTTGCTCACATTTTAACGACTTCATTATTCTGACACATTTATGCTTAGATTTTACACACACTTAGCTTATTTAATTTGATTGCTTATTCATAGGAATTATAGTCATTTGTCATAGTCATAGGCATAGTCATTATTTGTCATTCAAATCCTTCAAAACTTGCATAGGGCATGGTCACCATCATTTTTCTCACACAAATATGAGGGCAACAATCATACACTGCAAGCTAGGAAGTGCTATGGAAATGAATCATGAAGGATTCACACATTATTTGGTATAATCATTTTTATTACTTGCTTTCATTGTATTTCATAGTTTCATTAGGTTTTAATATTACTGATCTGATCTGCTAACCCTTAGGAAAAATACCCATTGATACACTTTCAACCACTTCCTCTTCTTGATATTCATTGGAATTGAATGAATTATCAAACTATAAATCAGGATATCCCATGATGCCATCATCTTCAAAGTCTGAAAACTCAATGGGATGATCATAAACTGGATCTCCCCAATCATAGGAGATTGGATTGCTAACAACCTTGTCGGAAACATGATCACAACCAACCACAATGAATAGGCTATCCATTTGTTCATCCTTACTTTTGTGTTGTCATAACAACAATCCACATCATTTTACATTTCAACATTGGACTAGGTGTCTTCATTGAATTTGTCACTTTCATCCTCTTCTTCACTTGCAGCTAATACACTAACATTCTCAAGAGCATTCGCCAAATCAACAAATTTCATTGTCTCATTATGGAGACTTGCATAAAAGCTACATTCAACACATGTAGAATTGACATAATCAACTGTACCACCACATTTCTAATTGCATATTTCTTCTTCAAAGAGTAAATCCAACTCATATCCCTCTTCAGGTTCTTGTCTTGGAAAACTTGGTTGCTGATTTTCATTCAGGTATATTTCCTCTGGAAGTTGTTCAAAGACAACTTCCTCATCAATTGATGATGCATCATTCTTATCTTTTACCTTCTCAAGTATGAATTTATCTATATTTAGAACTACAGACATCTAGTCATTTCTCTTCACATAGCTACTGATTTCATCAACATGTTTACCCATAAGTGAAGACAACAAATCTTGCACATATTCATTCCTCTGTTTCTCCAAATTATGTAGAAATGTGTAAGCCATCTACATACTCAATATCTCAAAATATTTTAACAATGCACTAGATCCTTCCTCAAAGGCTTCAAAATACATATGAATATAATTTGAAGTACTAGGTTTGAAACTCTCTAGGATTAGTGATAGGGCAGCAACAAATCTATGATTGAATTCAATGCTTGACTCTTCATTTTGTTTCTTAATCTGCTTCAACCTTATGAAAAGGTCAGAAGGGTTTCTTGCAAATTTGAATTTTTGTAGGAATTCACTAATTTATCCCAACAAGGAAATCACTTCTCAAGAAAACTTGGATACCAATCTCGAGCTCTTGCTTCAAGGGATTTGATAAAAAATCTCATCCCAATATACTAATATTCAAATGAATGTTTCTCCATGAAGCTAGAAAATATTTTGACATGTGCATCTCCTTCACAACATTGTATCCATTAAATCTAGGCATCTTCTTATAAAATTGAGCTGACATACTTTCAATTTTGTAATCAACCCATGACAAATCTAATTTATTATACAATCAATGGGTCAAAGGAATTGACGAAAGGTGCATTAACTTGGAAAATAGACATAGTATGATTGTCTCTCAATTGGGCTTGTTGAAACATTTGGTGTCTTTCATCCATTTCTTTAAGTCCTCTTTCAAACACAACTTTCCATTCCGGTCTTATCCTAGGCTTATGCACTCTTGGGTTCTTGCACTTTGGGGTCTCAAATGTATGAGGATTATCATATTTCTGACACTCCTTGACAAGTTGTCTTAAAGAGTCTATAGGTATGGCTATTTTATCTTTATGATCCATGGATGTATGCAAATCAAGGCTAAACTAATTGTGCATAATGACAACCATGACCAAATGATAGACAACAAGGATAAATGTTGATATGATAATAACCAACATATGACAATGCAAATGGATGGAAATCCCTAAGGTATACAAATTCATTCTAACCATCCACACTAGAAAATATTCAAGCAAGAGACAAAAATATTTCAATGGGACTGCAATTACATTCAATAGATCTAGAAAATGGGAGTGTGCAAATCTAATATTACTGACCTTTCCCTTTTTTAGTGCTAAATCACTAAATAGGGAACCAAAATTTTTCCTTAGAATTTAAAACCAAAGGTGAAGAATATGGTTTTCATACACAAATTTCTCGAAAACCAAAGGTGAAGAATACTTGGAAATGTTGCAACTACTGCAATTTGTTCTTCTCGACTGGAAATATTGTATATTTGGAAATATATTCACCTCTTCAATAGGTTCTTCTGACAGAGTCGCCACCTCTCTTTTTGGAGGACCGAACTTCAAGCAGTATGAAGTTCTTTCACATGTAAATTTATTTATGAGTTCCTTTCACTAGCAGAGCACCACAGATCATGAAATCTTCAAGTTCACCGCAACAAATTCTTCCTCCAGGTTTGAAATTCGTCAATAATTGAACTCAATTCAAAATGGAAAATAATAATATGATTGTAATTATACAGTCTACACTTGGAGATTCAAGTTTATCCAGAGCAGAGTTGTCATCCTGTTGGTGCTCCAAATCAACCAATTCAATGAATCCTAAAGAATTAGCCACTTTCTTATATCAAACTCAAAGAGGGATTGGGCCAACTGACAAGATTTAGTCAAAGACTGAGATCTGCAAAACTGGCTCTGCAGGACCAAGGTGGGTCAACCTATAAAATGCCTAAAGACTCAATTCAATCACACACATACATTACTTTTTATAGAAGATTACTCCCAATGAAAATACACTAAGGAAAGAATTAACAACCTCAAATCTAGCTAAATTCTTGGTAAATCAACACTCACTCTGCAATAGGGAAGTAGAACACTAAACCTTAACCAAACAACATGGATTTACAATGATTTTGAATTTAAACTTGTTTTTGAGATGCATCAATCTGAATAATAGACTAGTGCCTAATTTTGGGCCATGGAGTCAAATTCATAAAAGAATTCATCAGCAAATGGATTTCAACCAGTGGATTTACAACTATTAATGTATTGCATTAACATATCCTCTCCTGTTATCAATCAAATTCTTCTTATTAGATCCAACCTACACACTTGAAAACACAATTATCTGCTCAAATTATTTTAACCATTTCATTGAAACAAAACCATAAACAGATAAAACAATCTTACAAAATTGAGATGACAAATCTAAAGATACTTTGTATTATTGAATTCATATGACTTAAACTGTACAAGTTTGGAAACAATTTGATGACATTCATGACTTTCATGATTTATTTACACAAACTAGCTAATATTCACTCATGAAATCAAAATTTATAGCTTACAGACTCAAATTATGAATTTGAACTTAATATTTTCTATCTACCCAACCCCATACAAGGATTCAAAACCTCAGAACCCCTTACAAACGAGAAGAGAAGAGAAGAAATAGAAGAAAGGAAGGCTCCAAAAGAATGATCTGTAGATGTCAGTTGGAAACTTCTCTCCTGTTTATCAACAAAATAAAAAATAAAAGCCTCTCTCCTCTCTCTGCAACGAACAAAGTTTGCGTCCAAATTTTCCTTTGTCTCAAGTTGAGCTGTGAATATATCTATTCCCATGAAAACTCCCATTTACCAAGTAGTTGAAAAATACCTCTGCCTTGTTCTCCTGTGAAAACCTTTTATGTTTATTTCTGCCCTTTTAACCTTCAACAAACAAAAATACTTTATCCATTGAATACTTATTCACTCTATCAAATCTCTCGTGCACTTTTAAAAATATACACTTTCATTTTAGCTCATACTTAAGATATTTGGCTTTAAAATAAAGCCATTCAAGTATTGCATGGGACAACATTTAATCCATGTGGGGGTGCACTTTATATTTATTCTTATTTAAAAGGTTTTCCTTTAAATAAAATAGAAATATCCATAAATTTTATCACAGGGAAAACAAAATATTTCTCATGCTTCTCATACTTAACCATGTCTCTAAAATCCATTTTCATATTTCATTTCAAATATTTGATGATGCCTTTATTTAATCCACCATTCTACATTTAAAAGCATTGCTTTCAAATAACAAAATTTTATGTCCCCACCCAGCAATATTTGATAACCTTTACTCATCAAGCAATAAAAACAATATTTTTTGCCTGGAATCTTATATTTGCACCTCATAATCTTCACTTTTCACCGTCCATTTAAAGCAATTGTCCCCGTGCTTTATTTTATATTTCACAGTTGAAATATTTTACCTTGGCCCATTACTTTGCATGCTTATGAAAACCAAACACATTTTATTGGGCACCTTTCCTTTAATATTTGCATACTTTTGTATATTATCTTCAAAATTCCCTTGGGCCCACCAAGCCTTGAAAATCTCAGCATAAGCATTTTGAGTTTCTTTTATGAACAAAGTTTTTAATGTTTAAGAAAAAATATAAGGAAAAATTATTTTCGTGCCTTAATCTTCCTGTGCACCAAAGATTTTACCCGGGCCCACCTGCCACATGGAAAAATATCGCTCATCCTAGGGGTTTTAAAGAGTGAGCAGCGAGACAATGGGGAAAGGCCAACATTTGGCTGCATCTCCACAATCACTTACATCCGTTGATCTCATCTGGCACTTCTTCACTTTCCCTAACTTTGAAACATTATTCTTTTTGTAGTTGCTCCTTTGGTTATGGTGGCTTCATCTATAGCAAGCACACTTCCATGGTTCGCAAGGCTTACCCAAATGCATTGAATCATTTTCTAAAACCGTCCCCCATTTGAAAAACTTGAACCAGTCATCAAATCGTCCCTGTTCAATTCCTCCTGTTGCACGGCTTAAGTTTTCCATCGTCCCATGTTTTATCCTGCTCTCACCCACTCGCTATTTCTATTTCCATTCCATTTCTCAACAGTCCCTTTATAAACTTGGTGCACTGATTGCTCTTACTAAGGCCTTCGAGCCGCCTTTCAAATGGCCATGGCGTCCCCTATCTTTTGCGTTACTTTTTAATTTATTGAATAGTGCCCTCCATAAAGGGCTCGTACCTTTTCAACAAATCCATTTTATGCATTAAGTATTCATGGTGTTCCTTTTCTATGTGCATTGGATCCTTTTCAACCTCCCACTATGCCAAACATAGGGGCCTCTCTCAAAAGTCTCTAAGGTATTTTCAACAAATACATTTTGTATTATGGATTTAATGATGGCGTATATCCTGCTCAGCTTGATGTTCCTTCATCACTTGAAAATGCATCAAACTCATTTCAACACCTATGCCATGGTCTGCTCGAGAGCACCCACCATTTGATCGAAGGTTTCTAAGAGCCTTTCAATAGATTCATTTTGTTCATCTTACCTGATGTAGCATTCCTTCTTCTGCCTCATGTTTGACAAGCACATATTGTGTTTTTTTTAAACTTTTTGAATGGATTGCTCTTTAATAGCCCACCTTGTGTAATGTGCAATGATTATGGAATTTTTGAAATCTCATCTAACAAATTTGATATGTCGACCTCCCTCAACTATTGGGAAGGCTGCTCTACAATCCTTCTTCAGTTGGGTCCATGGTAGTGTCAAACAACAGTTTAGAGTAGACACATGAAACTTTATTTTTCTTAGCATAATGTAGTTGTTCAAACAACCCAGCAAGATTAAATGGTGGTGTGACCTTATCCATTGGGCTTAAATAAATTCCCTCTACTTTATCCACTTCAAAAGCGCCTTCGAGATAAAGTTATATCATACAAGGGATCTCTTGGAAACAACTCTTTGTTTGCACTGCTCAACTGAGGATATTCACATATTTAACTTTTGTTGTTCCACCATTTATAACAACCAAAACATAATCACTCTCAACAAACTATAGATAATGTTCCAAGAGTAATTGCTCTCTAGGAAGAACAATTTAAATATTCACTCTTGTAGTCCTTAGTACAAGTTTATCCCCAATGCTAGGAGTGCAAGAAGCATTCAAAAAAATTAGTGTTGAAGTTATCTCAATGTTATGTAACTATCTGACAACTTAGCAAAATTAAATAGTGTTGTGACTTTATCTCGTGCTTAACACCTTTACCCATTTGATGAAATGACTTTCAAACTCCATATTTGAAAAGTGGATCTCACTTTGCACCTCAAAACTTGAAAGCAATTACAATTGTATACCCTTCTACATGTTGGTCAACTCAGGGAAATTTACTTGAGATGATTTCCATAGTGCAATGTTTAGAGTTTCACACTTGTGCAAAGCATGTTGGGTCCCCATGTGGGTTCAGCTAAAAAAAAAATTGTTTCCAAACAAATTTTACCTTGAATCGATCTAAGACAACTTTTGAATACATCAGAATTGAAAAGATGAACTACATTTTCATTGAAACTTGCTTTCAGGCACATTTGAACAATGGTCAAAATTGGCTAAGTTGGCTACGGAATTTCCTTTGAAAACTAGGCAAATGACCTCCTAGAGTCATGAAAACTTGCAAGGAATTTCCTTTGAAAACTAGGCAAATGACCTCCTAGAGTCATGAAAACTTGCAAGCATGTAGAAATTGGTCCTGAGAATGGAGTGCAACAAATAGATCGGTAAAATGAGTCATGAGGTGAAAGATATTAATTAGAAAAGTTTCCTACTCAGACTTTTCTACAACTATGCTTGTTCAAAAACCAATTAAAACTGATCAAATCACCTCATTGAAAAAATACCAAATTAACTACTGGCAAGTTTCCATTGGACACATTGGATCATTTAGATGTAGTGAGCATGTGTGCAAGAGGGATTTTCTTGAATCATCACCCATCAAAAGATACTAATGGTTGAAGTTGAGCTCTTTGAAAGGTTTCAAAAAATGCAAGTGCAAAACTGAACAAATTGTGTTTGGTTTTGACCTGGTAAAAATAGCAAATCAACTCATAAAACTCTGAAACCTGACATAGTAGCACATTTTGGTATGGAGAATCAAGAGAAACAATATTTTTGACTTGATGATCATCCAATTGCAAAATACAAGCTCAAAGGGAAGACTACTTTGCAGAACTAAATGTTTGCAAACAGTAGAAAAGTGCCAAAAGCCTCCAACTTTGCTTTTTGAAACCTTGTGAAAACTTATCATGGGATGCTGAAATTTGACATGCACATTCAAACATGTCACATGAGTGGGTCTACAAATGGGTTTAGCTTGAAAATCAACAAGCTCCAAAATACGACCTTTCAAAGTAGGTCACTTGGGCAGATTCTTCAGTTGCATTTCTGAAAGTGCAGAGGCAAAATTTGAATGTCCCAACACAACTGGTATAGTTAATAAAGAAACTTTGAATAAAATAATGGTAAGCAATATTAGTGAATTTTTAAAAATACATCCTAAAATGTTGCTAAGAGCGGCAAAAAGAAGAGAAAGTATAGAAAATGATCCTATCAACCAATGTTGGATTTTTAGTGGTCGACTCCCAAGGTCTGATATAAAATTGAATGTTGAAATTAAATATTTGATCGAAAAATATTGGCATGATAATACTAGGGTTTCATCTAATGCTAGAGATGTAAAATTAAGGGTTTGGTCCAAAGTTCGCGATCCTCACCCAAAACAACTATTAGATACAACACACTAAATTTTATAGAAAATTTTGTGATGATTTAGTGTTACTTAGTACTATTAAAATAAGTCAAAGGTCTTTTAAAAAAATGTAAAATTTGGTATGTAAAAATTAATAAGCAACAAATATCTTCTTGTTGTAAAATGCATGTTCAATTTCATTATTTTTATGATGTTTTTCGATATATATGTTGTACCTTGCATACTAACATGATTATACAGGAATGTGGTATTAATATGCCACTTGAAGCAATAAGGGAGTTTATTTCAGGTTTGTTTTGTGAAAGATCTAATGGTAAATTGTTTTATTTAAGTTCTTGTATTTTTGGACAATGCATTAACTATGGAAATCTTTCATTCTTAAGAATTTGTATGTATGAAAGTGTTGATAATGATTTTGGACAACAATTAGTAGATGTTAAAATATTTAAGAATTTTCACTATTCTTTAAAAGATGGAAAAATAGGAAAGTGTTGTGATTTAGTTACAGAAAAAGTTAGTGTGCATGCATTCATGAGTGAATTTAAGAATAAGATTGTACCAAAATATCTCATGCACTCTCAACATGCTTGATGGCTTGATGGCCAATTTTGTGCATGTAGAAACACATATCCAATTGGTACTATACTTTAAGTGGTTGATTTTGTGGAAAATTATACTCTAGCTCTACAAGAGGAAATTCAATCATAGTATTATAATTCAGTGCAAGTAGTTATGTTTGTCCATATTGTTTATAGAAATGCAAATAATAGCACTGAGGATGATAGAAAAGTTTTGAGGGAGTATCATTTTTATTTGAGTGACAATTGGTTACACTCGTCAGATTTTGTTCAATATGGTTTCAATATTTTATAGAAATTTAAGAAAAAGAGGAATCCAGGTGACAGATAACCTCATATGGTTAGATAATTGTACAAGGTAGTTCAAGAATGCTCGAATGTTCTATTGGTTAAGTAGGGTTCACAAGGAACTTAATGTCCAACATATATGGAGTTTTTTTGAAGTTGGGCATGGTAAAGTAGAACATGATGGAGCTGGTGCGTGTGTCAAAATAATTCTTGCTAGAGAACAATTAAAATTTGAGGATGTAGTAAAATTTAAAGATGCACGTGGGATTGTGGATTGGTGTAATACAAGATTATCTGCACCTAGTTTAGGTGAGTACTCTACAGTTCATTGATTCTTTTGGTTGGTTGAAGAAGAGAACATTGTACCTAGAGTTGATTGTGAGACAATAAGTGGATCTACTAAATGGAATTCATTTAGGAGTTTGATAGAAAGCACATGGACTATCTGGACAAGGGAGCTTGCATATTTTTGTCAGTTTTGTATCTCATGAGATTAGGAAGCATGTGAAAATACAAAATGGGTTGAAAAGTGGGAGCAAAGATCATTGACACCTGCACAAGCACATGATCAATATGAAAGAACTATTGAAGAAACTGATCAAGTGTTTGCATCTGAAGGCTATGACCATGTTTCAGAACTTGTACAAGAAGGTAATTTAATTCAATTTATTTCACTTTATTTAGTTATTTTGTAATACTAAATTATTTATATGGATATGCGCAAGTTATTAAATCAAATTTTGTTCACAGGACATGTGTATGTTGTTGTTGCACCTAAGGGGAATGAAGAGGAAACAAAATATTGGTTGGCTAATTGTGTGGAGACTACACATAAGTTAATAACGCCTCGAGAAGATGATTATGGCTATCATTATCCAATAGGTATGGTGATCCCCTTAAGACATCCCCTTAAACAAATTTTGATAACAAGTTTTTGATCCACTTAAGCAAATTTTTAGAACGAGTCTTTGATCCCCTTAAGAAAATTTTGAGAACTTATTTTATGATGGTTTTCATGTTTTCCAATAGGGTTGGTGGTGGTTGTTGGCACTTAGCTATGAAAATACCCCACAAGGAAGAATGGTCTACCTGCATTCAAAGATTATGAAACACATAAAAACATTATACATTATTCACATTTGGTGGTGGCAACAAATATAAAACTAGATTGATGTCATGGAAGACCTACAAATAAAGTGCTATGGACTATTTCTATGGAAAAGCATGAGACAATCATAGATGCATTGCAAAAAAGAGAGGATGCAAACGGTACAATGGAATAAGTAAATATAGGTAAATATAGTTTTAGTTTTATATTGTCCTTTTAAATAGATTAAATACATGTTTTGATATTGGTCAAGTGTGTTATTAGTTGAAATTGATTTAAATTTTCCTTTTATAGATCCTTAAGCCATAATCACAAAAAGGATCTAGTCCATGCAAATTCAACCTAGACAACATGGAATACTTGGTAAAAGCAAGTATTATTAGTTAAATTATATTTAAATACATGGTTTGATTACATATTGATATTGC
Source organism: Sequoia sempervirens (assembly GCA_007258455.2). NCBI lineage: Eukaryota > Viridiplantae > Streptophyta > Pinopsida > Cupressales > Cupressaceae > Sequoia > Sequoia sempervirens. The sequence continues at coordinate 186,211 of VDFB02286865.1, forward strand.
TTGTACATTAATAGTTAAATTTGATTTTTATCCTTTTTTATCCTTAATCCATCGTTGCATTGATCTCATGCTTTGAAACAAAAGGAGAGGATGCAGATTCAACCTACACATATATGTGGAATACTTTTAAATATAGGTACTTGAGTTGTGTACATATAGATAGTTTTATATAAATTAAAATATGCATGTTTTGATGATTTCATTGATATTGCTTGTACCATTTTGATATCAGGTTATTAGTGAAGACCTACTGTTTGGGGCATGAGTTTGAGATGTTCTTAGGAATAAGCATGTCAAATTTTTGTAAACATTGTTTTGAGATGACATATATGTACATACATACTTACACAATTAAATATTTTGTACAAATTACAAATACATGTACATACACAATTATGTACTCTAGATGTACTTCTATGTATCAAAATCAATATTCGATATATTTTGTTTGTTAAATGTGCATGTCTTCCTACTTTGAAACTTTATATTTGATTGTATAATCACTAAATATCATGCATAAATTATTGTTAAAACAATTATATCCTTAAGACATTTTATTACGACCCCTTAAGATGTGGAGGTGGATTCACATATCCTAAATATTATACTTAATTATATCATTTGTTATGATGACTCACCCTAAAACTTATAATACTTGTTTATATCACTTAATATTTATACTCAATTATACTCTTCTTTGATCCCCTTAAGACGTCGTATTAGGACCCCTTAAGATGTGTCATATTAGCACATATCCTAAATATTATATTTAATTATATCATTTGTTATGATGACTCACCCTAAAAGTATAATACTTGTTTTATATGGGGTTAAATATTTATACTTAATTATGCTCTTCTTTGATCCCTTAAGACATCGATATTAGGACACCAGGGCAAGCTTCTGAAATTAGTGTTAGATGCTATTATTTGTTTTGACAGCTTATAAATTAGTATTCAATGCTATTATTTGTTTTGACAACTTATGAATTAGTATTGGATGCCATTATTTGTTTTGTCATCTTATAAATTAGTATTGGATGCCATTATTTGTTTTGACAACTTATAAATTAGTATTGGATGCTATTAGTTGTTTTGACAACTTATAAATTAGTGTTGGATGCTATTATTTATAGAATTTATTAATGCTTTTGTTCTCTAATCTTGTATGGTGTTGTTTATTTCTTAAAATTTTATCCTTTCTGGTATATAAATGGATTGCTTTTGTTTATAAATTATAATTTATTGACTAATTATTGATTAACAGGAATTGAATAAATTCATTGACTAATTATTGCTAATTATTGAATGTACATATCATATATATCATGTATGAGATCACTAAATTTGTAAAGCATAAATATTAAAATGTCCTATTAATTTCAACTTTAATTTCACATTAATGTCCTATATCAATGTCTTGACTATGAACATAAAATGCATAAATGTACATGTGTAAATTAAAATCTCAAACAATAATAAAGTCCATAATTTACAACATATTAAGTGCATGAAACCAATATATTAAGCACATGAAATAAAGTCCATCAGTCTGACCCATGAACTAAGAGTTCAACTAAGTACTTGAGCCATGAAATATAAAGAGTCCAAAGGAGTACATGAGGAAACAAAAAATGTAGTCCCATGAAATAAACAAATATAACCCATAAGAGAGTCATGTTTCTAGTTTCATGTATTGTCTCTATAAATAAGAGACCTCTTCACCATGTGGAGTATGTGAATGACAGAGGCATATAGAGAAAGATGAAATCAGATGTAAGACAATGAAAAATGATTTAATGAAAATTTAATTTATAATTCATCATAAAATTAAATTACCATCATATATGGGTCTCGATGCTCTGGTGCACCTGAACCAGCTTTTAATTCCCTGGAATCGTCTACATAAAACAAAATGAAGGTTTAGAAATTAGATGCAAGTCTACAATTAAAAATTATTTAATTCAATTTAATTTATAATTTATCATATTTTAATTTTACCATATTTTGAGGTTGTGCACCCTCTTCTCCAGGACTCGTTTGTACATACTCAACTACAAGATATGTCTCATGCTATAAAAGAAAAATAATTTAAAACATGTATTAGCTCATATTATATATATATATATATATATATATATATATATATATATATTCAATTTGAAATTTAAAATTAAAGTAATATTCATAATATATAATTTGTAATTGACTTTAAATATAATAAAAAATTTAAATTACCATGATATCTGGAGCTTGCTCTACATGTCCTCCTGGAGGTGTAACTATGTTTGGGTCAGGGCTGAAAGTCACACTAAAAAAGTCCTACAAGATCAAATTTAAAGCATGTATGCTTGAATTAGGTTAAAATTTATATATTCAAGTTTGCACATTTTGTGTAGAATTTTTTTTAAACAACCTAAAAATTAGAGGCCTCATGAGTAGCCGCAACATCTAATGTTTTCCCGATGCCCATTCTCATTGTGGTATCAACCTAGACATACAATTCAACACTTATAATATTTACAAGTGTACATGTACATTTCATATATAGTTAATTCAAAATTCATAATTGTAACTATAATAATGTAAGTAAAACAATTTACAATATAAATGTACCTTCCCCTGATCTATGACACCCGATAGTGGAGGAGTAATCGACAATCCCTCAGGTGGAATCGACATGGAAGTTGATCAACTCCCCTAAACCAACATAAATATTTTAAACATATGTTCATGATTCAATTATAAATTTAAAACTCAAGTTAAAAGTCATTTCATATATAATTGAAAAAATTGAAATCAAAATACCCCATAAGGGTTGCTGACTAGGACTAGTGTCAATGTATGTACTCGTGGAGCGGATGATTTCCCCATCGTTAGTGTCATTTGTACACCAGACAATTTGATTATTAAAATGTATTGCAAAATTTTCTTTAATATATACATTCATCAAAATTATTATAAAATGAACATGTAGATGCATATTTATACCTGTGTCGCAATGTCCTCAGGGTGATGGTCTATTGTAAGAAATTCTACAAATGAACTAATGTGACTAGATGAACCACTAGAATCTCCATGGCCACCCAAACTAGGTGTGGCTTGATTAGTTTCATAGCATAATTGATGGAAACTAGTACATACTTGTGGGACCCTCAACACTCCTAGAGTGGTACTCAGACCAACTCCATAAAACACTCCATCATCATCGTCTTTATGCTTCCTACCCGCTATTGTAGAAGCATATTGATCAAGGCCTCCTGCGAGTGTACTAAGGGATTCTAATGTCAATACCATCGCTCGATGATGCATAGGTACAGGAATGGGAGGAACAAGATCAACATCAAGGGGTTGTGCATGCATGCGTCATTGGGGATCAACCCTTTCCCCTAACCTCTGTTGTGGCATGCCGCCACCAACACCCTAAAATGATTTAAAATCAAAATAATTGGGTTTTTTCCCCATAACAAACTCTACATACAATTTCCTCAAAAAATGCAATGGGAACTCCCAATTAGTGTGTGGTGGACTATCAAAAACCATATAACATCAATCCCAAAAAAATTCACTCATCTTTGGATGTATGCACCACCTCATGGATATTCTAGATTTATTGGGAGGAATGGGTTGTCCAGTAACAAGGTCAAGAAAGTAAGGGGCTAGGTGGGATTTTGTTATTTTAAGGTCTAAAATTTGTTTATAAGAGAGACTTTCTACATAAAATTGTCTCATCTACTCTCTCTCTCATTGATGCTTATCTAGATCGAAATCAATAGTCCTTATGGCATCCACAACGTTTTGCATCACAGATGCAAAATGTCTCACATGTGGTGGAATCAATGCTTGATTCTACATAAATTGATTTCCATGAGTATCAGATGCAACAAGTGTTGGAGATGGGATATTAGGTTGAGCAGGTGGAGGGTGAGGTGGAGGTGGCGAAGGTGGTGGATTGATGATATCATCAATGTTAAATTGATCCATGATATCAAAAAGTGCACCTACATTAAATTATACAAAATTAACATACAAACTTACAAAATTACAAGAAATAGTTAAATTTGAAATACACGTGCAATTTTTTTAAATAGGATGTGCATACATATACATACACATACATATATATTGATTGAACTTGAGCATGTGCATAAAAAATTCAAAATTTAAGATCTAGAACCATGTGCAATTTTAATACATGTACATACTAAAAATAAACTTGACATTCACAAAAGCTCATTTTATGTCTAATGCACACACACACACACACATATATATATATATATATATATATATATATATATATATATATATATATATATATATATATATATATATATATATATATATATATATATATATATATATATATATATATATATATATATATATTACAAATTTTCCAGTGAGGAAATGTGATCTAGTAAAGATAGTCATAAAATATATACTATTATAAATTCATCATTATAAGTTCATAAATTCCACCAAATTCATAAATTCATGTCACTAAAAATATCCATCTGGAACCAAAATCATAAATTCACATCACTAAAAATATCCATCCAACAAAATTTATAAATTCATCGCACAAAATATCCATCAAACCAAATTCATAAATTCATAACTATAAGATCATTGTCTTAATTTAGAAATTGTTGTGGCTCTCTACCGCATCTCTTCATTTCTTCATGTATTCCTTTTCAGAATCAAAATTTATCCTCTCCTCTATCCATTTTTGATGCTCATCTAATATCCCATCCATATCCCTAACAACATCAACAATGGTTTATCCTAGATGCAAACATCCCCACAGGTGGTGCAACACATTCTTCATTTTGAATAATGTTGATTTGATCTTGGATGGTTCTAACATTGGCATTGATTTGTGCTTGCAAATGAGCACCATTGATTTTAGGTGGTGGAGGTGGGGGGTTATGAGGTGGAGTGGGTGGAGGTGGAGGTGAAGGTGGTGGAGATGGATGGCATGGAGGTGGATTGCGAATATTATTGAATTGATCCATGTGATCTCTAAGATATGAGTGAACCTGCATTAGATTTGTAATTTCAAAATGTAAGATACATGTTTAGAAAATACCCTTAAACCATTCATATAAATGGCCTAATTGAATACAAATGATAAAATATGTAAGCCTCATTTATGTCTAAGGCATGTTATTTGAATGAAAAAAACAATTAACTATTAATATAGGACAATTTATGAATGCTATAGGGTTTCTGCAGTTTAGTGTTTAGGATTTATTTTTAGGGTAATAGGATGGCTTAAGGGGATCTATGTAGTAAGGTCCTAGTACAAAATAACATGAATTTTAAGTGAATAAAATTTGGTGAAGATGCCCAAGGCAACCAAATTTCATTAATTCAGAGGCAACTTCACCAAATTTTATTCACTTGAGCCATGTCATTTTGTCCTAGGAACTTAAACATAGATCCCCTTAAGCCATCCTATCACCCTAAACTATAAATCGACAAACCTAGATCATAAGAAATCTCATTCATATTATAATCTTGCATGATCTTATTATTGTTAAATTTGGTTGCCTTGGGAAACTTTACCAAATTTGAGAACTTATTTGATCCCCTTAAGAAATGTCATATTAGGACACCTTAATACATCCTAAAGTATGGATTAAGGGGATCTATGTAGTAAGGTCCTAGTACAAAATGACATGGCTTAAGTGAATAAAATTTGGTGAAGATGCCTAAGGCAACCAAATTTCATTAAGGTCCTAGGAACTTCACCAAATTTTATTCACTTGAGTCATGTTAGTTTGTCCTAGGACCTTACTAGACATAGATCCCCTTAATCCATCCTATCACCCTAAACCATAAATCGATCAACCTAGATCATGATTTATCTCATTCATATTATAATCTTGCACGATCTTATTATTGTTAAATTTGGTTGCCTTGGGCAACTTCACCAAATTTTGAGAACTTATTTGATCCCCTTTAATAAATGTCATATTAGGACCCCTTAAGACATTGATTTATGATTTAGGGTGATAGGATGGCTTAAGGGGAATCTATGTCTAGTGAGGTCCTAGGAAAAAATGACATGGCTCAAGTGAATAAAATTTGGTGAAGTTGCCCAAGGAAACCAAACTTCATTAAGAGCCTTAGAAAAAATTATGGCTTTAGGGTTTAGGGTTTAAAGTTTAGAGTTTAGGGTTTAGGGTAATAGGATAGCTTAAGGGGATCTATGTAGTAAGGTCCTATGACAAAGCTACATGGATTAAGGGAATAAAATTTGGTGGAGTTGCCTAAGGCAACCAAATTTCATTTTAAGGTCCTAGGACAAAATGAATGTTTCAGTGTTTAGGGTTTAGATTTTAGAGTTTAGGGTTTAAGGTTTAGGGAACTTAGGATGAAGTTTTGGTGTCCCTTGGAATAATGGACTTGAAAGTTAGTGAACAACATTTTCTTGTGGAACTGAGATAGATATTGTTTCAATTGACCAACCTAGATCATGAAATCTCATTCATATTATAGTCTTGCATGATCTTATTATTGTTAAATTTGGTTTCCTTGGGAAACTTCACCAAAATTTGAGAACTTCTTTGATCCCCTTAATAAATTTCATATTAGAACCCCTTAATGCATTGATTTATGATTTAGGGTGATAGGATGGCTTAAGGGGATCTATGTCTAGTGAGGTCCTAGGACAAAATGACATGGTTCAAGTGAATAGAATTTGGCGACGTTTCCCAAGGCAACTAAATTTCATTAAGGGCCTAGGAAAAAATGATGGATTTAGGGTTTAGGGTTTAGAGTTTAGAGTTGAGGGTTTAGGGTAATAGGATGGCTTAAGGGGATCTATGTAGTAAGGTCCTATGACAAAATGACATGGATTAAGGGAATAAACTTTGGTGGAGTTGCCTAAGGAAACCAAATTTCATTTTAAGGTCCTAGGAAAAAATGAATGCTTTAGTGTTAAGGGTTTAGATTTTAGAGTTTAGGGTTTAGGGTTTAGGGAACTTAGGGTGAAGTTTGGGTGGCCCTTGAAATAATGGACTTGCAAGTTAGTGACTAGTTTATGAATATTTTTTATTTTATGAATAGATTAATTATTTCCATAATAGAAACACATAATTATTTATTATTAAGATTGAGTTTGATGTATATTTTAACTGGATTTTTTTTAATTGAATATAAGATTATTTTATTTAACATTTTTTTCATTAATATTTCCCACTTAAATGAATTTTATGATATAAAATGTATAATATAAAATTAGTTAATGTTGAATCAAGTATTTTATTTTAGATTTTTTGGAATTGAAAGAACCTAATAGAAAGAAAATAAAAATATTTAGATTTTTTTAGTGTCTAGGTAACTCGTGCAAATTGAGTTTTTAGACTAAAATAGAAGCCTAATTAACAAGTAATTGACTAGAATGAGGGTTAAGATTGTCAAAAGACAGAAAACACATGCAAACAAGAAATGGAAACAAGGCATGACTAAGAGAGATCAAAACATAAAATAGAAATGAATGTTGAATATTATCTAATTAAGTGACAATTGGAAATGGATTGTACACTTGGATTTAGGAATTTGCAAACAAACATTGATAAAATTTATGAATTGTAACTATTCTCTAACATATTGTTTTCTAATCTAATAATAATTTAACATTGAAAGTAAAGTTTAACATATTGTTTTCTCCATACAATGCAAATTAAATTTAAAATATTTAAGCAATGCACATGATTTTTTTGAGCTTGAAATTAGGGTTTTCAAAATCAAAATGATTTGTTCAATTTCAATTTAATTTAGGGTTTCAATCTAAGCAATTAGGGTTTTTAATGCAATTTTTTTGTTTCATTTCAAACTAGGGTTTTCAAATCCAATTTTTTTGTTTGATTTGAATTCAGGTTTCAAAAAGCTTGATTAGGGTTTCCAAATGCAATTTTTTTATTTCATTTCAATTTCTAGGGTTTTGAAATGCAATTTTTTTGTTTCCTTTCAATTAGGGTTTTCAAATGTAATTTTTTTGTTTAATTGAACAACTTAGGTTTCAAAAGCTAAATTTTGTTTCTAAAATATAATTCAAGGTTCATTTTTCCTTTATATTCAATATTTTCAGGTTTCATTGCATTTTTTCATCTATTTGTACAATTCCTCATTTCTATTGTTACAGGAAATAAAATGCTTAAAACACCAAATAAACTAAAAAAAACATAGTAAAATCTATTCTTCTATTAACAATTTCAATAAAAAAACAAAAAAATGCTAAAAAGTGGGGGTGGAGGTATACCTAGAGGTTGGTTTTAGCAATCGTTGTTCCCCACCAAATCAGGATCCTGTGTGTAGTGAGAATGAATTTTTGTTCATTTTTTTTTAAAATACCATTACAAAATGGGATCCCGATTATTACAAAATGGGATCCCAATTTTTATAGATCAGGGACTCATTTCATACTAATCAGGATCTCATTTCGTGTCCATTAGTTTGGGACCCTTTAACAAACGGGATCCTAATTTTTAAAAAGCGGGATCCTATTTGACATTTAGGCTTACGATCCTGAAGATAAACAAGATCTTGTTTTTTTTTAAATCAGGACCCCGTTTATAAAAATCAAGATCTTGTTTATAAAAATCAAGATCCTATTTATAAAAATTGGATCCCGTTTTTGTAATTCTGATTTCATTTTTTTGGCTATGGAAAAAGCTTCCACATTTCGTGGACTCAACTTTGTGCACTTACCCTATTATTGAAAAAGGAAAGGGGATAACCACAAGGGCTTACAATGATCAAGAATGGGTGTCCCAAGGCACCATCCAACTCCCCATCCAAGTGGGGTTGACCATCATGGAAAATACCTACTAGGTCCTTGACCTTGACCTTCCATATTATATTCTCCTAGGGTTTCCATAGATCCATGGGATGCAAGTTGTTGCATCTACTTTTCATCAATGCGTAAAATTCCCATATCAAAATCAAGAAGTTATGATCCATGACGACCATGAACCCTTCTATTACTACAATAATCTAGAAGCCAAATATTATAAAATCCCCCAAGTTCCTAAAAAAGATGAGGGACCCACATATTCCTATGTTGATCGATCCATTTTAGCCTCCACTTTTGAGACAAAGACACCCATCATCGAGAACATCCCGAACATCAAAGTTGTAATCAAAGACAATGGTTGTGGGGACTATAACTTGCAGAAGGGAGCATACTTGTTGGGAGAGTTACCTCAATCTCCTAAGTCTCATGGAAGAATGCAACCTATTTATGGCACATCCCAAAAATTCACATCTCCTACCACCTTCAAAAAATGGGGAGATTTGAGCAAATATGTTATAGAAGAAGAAAATATATCAAGCCTCCTATATCAAGATTGTTGAAAAATGAGGTGTTTTCTTAGCTTAATACTCTGTAAAACTTTAATATTGCTGATTTAAGTAAGCTCTTTCTTTGTTACATATATTCTTTGTGGGTGATTATAATGTAGAGATAAGTTGATAGAAGAACTAGATAAGATATTAGAAAGATCGCACAAGATGTACCATGGAGAAACCCTTTTAGGAAAAACTCCACCAAGAATGAATTACAATAGCTCCAATTCTTGCTTGAGAATGCTTCTTCTATCTTTACCAATCTTCTTCACAACCTGCAATAAAAACTATCTCAACTCTATTCAACTTGCTTGAGATATATAGGCTTTAATCAACTTTGTAAAATCAACATGAGTTACAATTACAATGCACAAGCCCTATCCCTAAAAGGTACACCATATCTCATGCAAATAGAGTTATCTTGTGAATAAAAATGCTAAAACATGTGCTTCATCCATTTGGGCATCCCAAATTGAAGCTACAACTCATCCTTCACTTTGGTGATAAATCCAAAGCTCTTCCTCAAATTTGGCACCCTTAAGTAATCCTACTTAACTGAGCCTTCATAAATATCTTATCATGCATGAGAGGTAAATCCACTAAAGCATCTTGGGTACCCAAGTTGGATCCAAGTGATTTATAGTTAACTGAAACATTTACTCAACACCATTCATGCAAGAATGGTCATCCCCTGTTAACTGGAGGTAGTCATTGTTATCTGTCATACAACTCAAGTTATTAGCCATGCATTCCAAGTTAACTGAAGCTAACTACATGCAGCTCAAAATAACCAACATGCATGCAACATGCACTTGCATGCAATTGAAGATAACTGAACCATAACTAAATTGAACTAAACTAAACTAAACTAAACTGATTCTGAACTGAACTGAACTAAACTAAACTAAACTAAACTGAACTGAACTAATCTGAACTGAGCTAAACTGAATTGAACTTCAAACATGCAAACATCAAATCCTAACTCCTAGGATCTTTACATGCAATCAGAAGTGTTAACTGTTACTCTGTATAGTTAACTGAACACAAGGTGAGTGTCACCTTACCATGTGTGAACCCACGTGCTCCTATTATTTAGGAATAACTACAAATGTCAATTTCATGATTTATTTCATCCAAATAATTAATCTCATCCTAATCTTAGTGTTTTTCAACACATTCCAAGAATCTAGGAGATACATGAAATAATTAATGTTTAGGATTTGCAATTGAATGGCAACCTATTTCCAACAAAGATAATAGACCCGCACATGTTCTTCCAATGGAAGAGGACAACAAAGGTCTATAACTAATGTTTGGATGGGGATACAACAAGAATGAAAAGATAGGGAAACATGGCAATGGCCTATTAGGACCCCTTATTCTTGAGAAGCATCTAAAGAATCTTGGCCTTGGGTAGCAAATATTATACTTTTTTTATGGTGTGATTCATGAACACCTTTAGTGTGGGTTCTAGCATAACACAACTAGTTAGTCCATACCCTCCTTTTGCATTTCATGTTGATATTGTATGTTGTCTTACTGTATTTCATGTATATGTGCATTCCTTTATGCTTATGTTGGTTTTCCATGGGATTTTGGATCTTGTGGGCTTGATCACCTTCCTTAATCCTTAGCCATCCTATCTCTTCAACATTTGGACAATAAAAACCCTCTTGACATAGATTTTTTACTTTAGTGTGAGTCTGAGCATAAGTTCACACTCTCACTAAAGTGGGGGCTAAATGTAGCATCATAAATTGTCACCTATAACAATTTCACACCACATGTTTTTCTACCTCTAAATTATTGAGCCTAATAGAGTCCCTAATTTTCTAAATTATGCATTTTATAGCTTATTTGTACCACTTTTTGAGAAATTATAAGCATTAAACAAATGTAATAAAGTAATTTTTTCCCCTTAATACATTGTGTCCTAGAAAATAGGGCTAGGACCCATATGCCCATGGGCATATGGGTCCCCCTATTCTATTGGGAACCAATTTTTAATATGTTGAAGTGGCCATTCTAGCGTTCAAAAGTCAAATTTCAAATGTTGGCTATTGGGATTTAATTATCAGGAAATTAGAGAAACACCTATAAATACCTAGCTATTGAATCATTTGAAATATAACAAGCATTAAGTGAAAGTATATTGGAAAACTTATTATCAAGAGCATTATTAACCGAGTCAAGAGTAGCGTTTCAGAGCATCATTGCAGCAATTCAAGATCCTAACATCATTTCAAATCTCATGTGAGTTTATGTGTGTTCATGTCATCATTGTTTTGTGAAGGTTAACACTTTTTTAGGTCTCTAAAGCATTCAAGATAATTATGAAATCAAGATCAAGACCTTGAGGTTATGTGCATGAATTTATTCCTTTAAGGAAGCCATTGAAGGATGGTGAGTTTCAACACTTTGTGATTTCATCATTCCTTCCTTTCTATTATCATTTTTCATTGCCATTATCATTGTGGAAGTGGAAACATTTACATGAGTTTGGCTGAGGCAAGCCCCTAAATGGCCCAACATTTTCCCTCTCTTTGAATATGTAGATTTTAGGTTTGAAGAGGATTGAAGAGAGCTTGAAGATAAAATTTGTATTCTTCCATTCAAATTAGAATACATCACCTACAAAATTATCCAACATGATTCTAATAACTCTGCAACTACAAATCAGAAGCTCAAATTTGTCATAAGAGGACCCCAAAAGTAGAGAAAGACACCCTATCAAAGAACCATATGCCCCTAGGCATCCCAATACTCCTCTACATACCAGAACTATTTTTTTAGGATAGTTACACAGTCTCATACACTTTCCAGATTTGCTTGCAATTTATTGTTTCAATATGTTATTTGTTGACATCTTATACTTTTCATATTAGGTCATACAGTCTAATTAGGTTAATCATAAAAAATCATTTTTTATCTATTTTTAAGACTCAAAAGGATCATATCCAGGCCTAATTGACTCACCTTTATGATTGAAATTCAATCTATTTTCCTTGTTGATTTGCATCCTAATGAAACCCTAGGATAAGGTGGAGTTGACTTTGGGTTCTGGACATTAAACCCTTAAATCTTATTTATCTTTCAGTGTTATAAATTGCGTGCCCTTGCAATTTCACTAATATTTTGTGTCAACTTTGGTGTCCATTCCCTTAGTATTTTGAAGTCTCATTTTATCTCTTGTATCAACCTTTTTTCTTCTCAAGGTGCTCAACTCCCTTTGTCACAATCACCTTTTTTGTCACTTTTATGTTAGCCCTATGTTCTCATTTATTGTAACTTTTAGCATAAATTATTTGTATAGTAGTACCTCACATGGATGTTCACATGTCACACTAGAATCCCATAAAATTTTGTCAGTTAAAGGTTATTTCTAAGAATTTTTCCTCTTTTCACCTTCCTAGGTTAGTGGAAATGACTTGAGATAAATCTAAATGGTTCATCAACCTCTTCCTCTCTCCTCTTTTCTTTCTTTTTGAATCTATATTTTCCTCATTTATCTCTCTCTCTCTCAAGTTCTCACATGACACTTTCAATCTCTTAGATGATACTCTTACAAAACTCTCTCTACCTGTCCTACTCTCTTTGGATTTTTGAAGCCTCTTAGGTAATATTTTTTTTTTATTACAATAATTTTTCTCTTGTGCTCATGAGGTCCTTGGGATTTTCACATCCCCTCTCTTTTATTTTAGTACATTATTGTACATTCATATCTCTGAACATTCCCAGACATACTTGGGATAGGATAATTCACACACTATTTTCTCTAATTATCTATTTTGGTTGTCCATGGTGGTCAAAAGACAAAATGGGGGTTTGACTAAGGTAATTCCTAGACTATCCCAAATATTTTTCCTCTTCTTTATGTTTGCAATTATTTTGAGAGCACTCAATCACACATATGTTTTGCAAGTGCTTTGTTTTAATATATATAATTCATTTCAAGCATGTTTAAATCTTAATTTACTTCTTGTTGTATAGTATTTGCTAGTTTTTCTTATTTCTATGTTTTACAAGTTAGGTGAATAACTAAGTTGTATTTTTCAAATTTTTTGGTAACTTTCTACCCACTATTGATATGGACAACACAATGCATATATGTCCATCTCATGCATTGGATTCCTTGAAAGAAACATCCAAATTTCAACCTCGGGTTCCTTGTAGCTTGTAATTTCCATTTTTTTGTTAAAAAGTGATTTATTTTTTAGTTTTCATATATTTTTGCCTATTTATCATCTTTAAGAATTCTAGTTAGCTTTTTAAATTTTCCTATTTAATAAATTAGTATTGTTTTAAATAAGTTTTAAACCACTAGTTTATCCTATTGTATTGGGTGAAGTTAACTCTCAAGAAGATCTACCCTCCATTATTTAATCTTAATACTTTGACATGTTTTAGTTTTGAGCAACAAGCATCAAATTATTGAAATAAAATTCAATTATATTTAAGGTCTTATATCACATATTCCAATCAAAAGATCTCAATATAAGAAAAACATGGAATCCCATCAAGATGATTCAAACATTCCAACAAGCATGGGTTTTATTCAATATGAGCAAGGAACAACTTCAAACCCATCCATTTTACATAGGGATCCTTTAAGGATAGCTTATGTGGAGGAAGAAGATGTAAATTGAGACCCAACATTAGAGGACCTACAAGAATTTGAGCAAGGCCCTAAAGAAATGAAAATAATGATGCATTTATTCAAGTATAACCCTAATAATTACCTTCAAACTTTAGCTTAACAAGGTGCTAAAATGCATGCACAACTTATAAAAGATGTAGATCTCACTACACCCGATATTTGGGGAGAAACAAGTCAATTCAATGTACCTAAAAAATCATTGGAGAATGTGTCTACCACCTTCACATGTACATCGCAACCTCCACTTATGACATCAAAATTTCAATGGAAAATATATCAAGAGACACTACATGATCAATTCACACTTGAACCATCACCTACCTTTGCATGATCCAATAAAGCAAAAGGATGTAATAAATTAAATGAGAAATTGTAAATTATTCATCTGGATGTGCTTGGTCTTGTTCATAATGATTTTATTGGAAGATATCATTATTTTTTACCTTCATTGATGATGTATTTCAATTTACATGGATTTACTTTATGAAAATTTATATAAAGTTTTCACTAAGTTTAAGGAATTTAAAGCCTTGGTACAAAACCAATCAAGATTGAAAATAAAATTATTATACACCAAAAAAAATGATTTTATTAAGCATTTAGGTATCATAAGATAAAAGAAAAAGCGTTATACACCACCACAAAATGGTGTTGTAGAAAGGATGAACTAAACTATTATGGAAAGGGCTACAATTATGTTGATCAATGTATAGTTGGATAGTCGTTTTTGGGCAGAATTTGTATGTCCTTCTTGTTACTTGATTAATGTATCTCCTTGTAAGGCTCTTGTTTTGACACCTTATGAGGTGTGGATAGGTAAGAAACCTTCAAATTTCACATTTAATGGTTTTTGGCTGTGAGGATTTTGTTCACGTGCCTAAGGAAAAGTGTTCTAAGTTGGATCCAAAAGTAGAGAAATACATCTTCAATGGATATGGTAAGAATGTAAAAGATTATAAGATATGGAATCCTCTAACCCAAAGTAATTTATTTTCTAAAGATGTTATTTTCAAGGAACTTAGAGTTATTTATGATCATATACATCCAGAAGAGAAGGAAAGGGAAAAATAGTGCATTTTGATTTGCAACAAGAAGATACCCAATAAGAAGAACATAATGGAATTGAGGATGGAGAAGAAGAATAAATTTTAAGTGAAAGTTCTAAAGAGAAAGACTCCATTGTGGTAGAAGAATTTGAGCATATTGAAGAACATGAGGAAGAATATCTTACTCCACCCTTGAGAAGATCAACTAGACAACAAAATCTAGTTGACAAGTATAGCCCACCATATTTTTGTTGTGTTTTTTTTATTGAATACTGATGATTTGCCTAGATCCTACAAGAAATCTATTCTTGCATATGATAGTGAATCTTGGCAACTAGCCATGTAGGAGGAGATGATGGCTTTATATTTTTGTGATACCTAAGATCTTTTTTATTTTCCCAAAGGAAAGCCTTTTTTTTTTAAGCAGTTCTACAAAAATAAATTTGGATCAAATGGCTCATTAGATCAATACAAAGCTAAACTGGTAGCTAAGGGCTACTCTCAAAGAAAGGGAGTTTATTTTGGTGAAATTTTCTCTCATGTTGCTAAATTATCTTCTATTTTATTTATTTTATCCATAGCTACTACTCATGATTTTAAAATTGAGCAAATGGATGTTAAGACTTATTTTTTGCATGGAGATCTAGAAGAAATTTATATGCAACAACCAAAAATATTTGAGGTAAAATAGAAAGAACACTTGGTTTGAAAGTTGAAATAGTGGCTTTCTAGTTTAAAATAAACACCCTAGATGTGGTATCAAAAATTTTACTCTTTTCTATTGAAATTGAGCTTTGACAAAAGCAAAGAGGATCATTGTGTTTACATTAAATGCATTGATGATCAATTACTAATGTTTCCCTTGTATGTGAATGGCATATTGTTCTTGAGTAACAAAAGGTATGATTAGTGAGCTAAAAGCTCAACTTTCAGGTGCATTTGAGATGAGAGATCTAGTGTTTGGGAGGTACATATTAGGAATGGAAATAAAAAGAGGTCGAGGTAATAGAAAGCTTTGGTTGTCACAAAGTATGTGAGCACTATTTTGTATAGATTTAGTATGCAGGATTACAAAATAGTT
Source organism: Sequoia sempervirens (assembly GCA_007258455.2). NCBI lineage: Eukaryota > Viridiplantae > Streptophyta > Pinopsida > Cupressales > Cupressaceae > Sequoia > Sequoia sempervirens. The sequence goes on from VDFB02286865.1 coordinate 202,351, forward strand.
AGAATTCCTTTACCTATTGGCACAAAGGTTACTTTAGATAAGTGTCATAAATCTGAAGATAATTTTGAGGATATGTCTAATGTACCATATGCTAGTGGTTATAGGAAAATTGATGTATGCAATGGTTTAAACTAGACCAAATATTCTACAAGTATTGGGAGTTTTGAGAAATTTTATGTCTAACCCTAGTAAAGAGCATTAGAATCATGCAAATAGGGTGTTAAGATATTTATGTGGTACTTTGTATTATTGTATGGTTTATTTTGGTACTAACAATATGGATAAGACATTAGAAATACAAGGTCTTGTTGATGTAAATTAGGTAGTTGACATGGATAGTCAAAGTTTCACTAGTGGCTATGTGTTTAATTTGTTTCGAGGAGCTATAAAATAGATGAGTAAGAGATACTCTATGGTTTCTTTATCAAATATTGAAGAAAAGTATATGGCTACTACCCATGTTTCTATAGGAGGTACTATGGTTGCATAGATTGTATGTAGGTATTGATTTTGATTGCAAGACAGTTTAGATTAGTTGTGATAGCTAGAATACAATTCATTTATCCAATAATATTATGTATCATGATTAGACTAAGCATGTGGATGTTCAATACTAGCTTTTTCATGAATTGATTGTTCATGGAAAACTTTAGTTGAAGAAATTTGGCATTCAGGTGAATGTTGCAGATTATCTTACCAAACCTGCTAGCATAGAATAGTCCATTTGGTGATGTGAGGCCACATGCCTTATTTATTTTACCTAGTTTTTTTTCATGATGATTTGATTCACCTTGCTCTTGAAAGGTATTTGACAAATGGAAGTGTTCAAAAGTTCTAATCTCTATCCAAATAATCAAGTTATGAATTCAATTGATGAGATACAAGTTTTGGATTAATAAAATATGGAAATCTAAAATTGATATGTAAATCTAAAATTAAATGACCTTAATGTGGAATTAGCATGATTAAATCCATCTTCTTTATGATACTAAAAAGCAACCAACATAACATTCTTAATAAAACCACCTTATGTGAACTTATAACCATAAGATAGCAACAAAGAGGCACAAATCAACAACATAGAAGGCATTACATAACATAGTATTATGTGGATAAATCCTTGTGTGAAAAAACTATTGCAAGAAGAGAGTCCAAGTATGCATTATCTTCAAATAAATGAGATTACAATACATTCAATTTCATTCTCCTCTTTTCCTCCAGCATGGTAGCACCTATGTACCTATGAACAACCTCTTTATGCTTCAACTTATCCTTGTTCTTGCAAATTAACTCTACATTCAATTGTTCATCTTAATTTCTACACCTAAGGAGTTGATTTTATAAACTTTTGAAGAGGTCTTAAGCACCAAACATGGTTCCCAAATGTGAATCTTCATTTCAATGATCCCAACCCTTGGATTACCTCCTTGAGATGCAAAAGGACACTAGTATTTTCTCCAATAGTTCCCTCCAACTTGGGTGCACAAACTTGGAAATGAAACATTACATTAAGTGCAACAAAAGATGAAATACCAAGAGACACATTTTTCCTCTTTCCAAGCACCCGCTTGGAGAAGCTCAAAATTCACTCATTTTCCACTTCACTTGCCTTTTACCATTCCATTATAGGCATCCACATGTTGGGGAAATAATATTAAATACTCATGTCCATAAGTCACCTTTATCGTTGCTAGTGGAACCCATCATCCCTTATGAATGTATTACAAACAATGGTGAGAGAAAATATTACAAAATATTTTCCCAATAGACCCTAAGTGCCTAGGGACACTTTCCAAGGATGTTGGAACCATGACATAGGATTTACAAGGTAAATGGCACATTAATCCTAACATTCTCCCACTTGTCATCATATATTTTAAACACACCCATAGGAATAAAAACGAGGGAAAAATATCCCTCAGCCAATCATGTACCAAACCATCTCTGTAAATATAAAATTCATTTGAACATCCATACATTCACATCAAACATGTCATCTGGTTAATGGAATAAGTAGGGATCTACAAACCCACGACTGAAAAACAAGAGAAAACTACAAATCCAATAGGAAAACCAAGTTTTCTACAACCTTATAAGATATGAAGCATATCAGCTCCACAACTCACAAAAAGGTTCATGACTTGTATTATAGTGCTTTGATGTAACCAAGGGCTAAAACCATGAAATTAACATAAAGACCTCATTATGTAGTCCAAATAGGGAGTGTTTCTCTATATGAATAGCATGTCAAAAATACCCATCCAACATGAACACCTACTCACTACACATGACCACAAGGTAAAAGAACAAAACCACTAAACAAGATGATATACACATATATTATCAAGCAAGAGCTCTAAGTTACCAAAACATAACCAACTCAATGAAAATCCACAATCATGAGGGCTTATAATGCCTAACATAGATCATAGACAATATCCAAGGCTTCCAATCTTTCATATATGCAAAATAATCTTTGACTCACAAAACATTCATTGCATCCCAAAAGCCTCCAACAACCTTCAATTCCTTTTAAAAAATTTAACAAGCTTTATAGGCTAAGAAATCAAAAATGAAGGAATACCCAGAACCAAGTGAACCTTCAGCTTTGATACCAAATATTGAAAAAATTCAATATTTATCCAAATAATCAAGTTATGACTTAAATGGATGAGATATAGGGCTTCAAATAATACAATATGAAAACATGAAACTTATATGCAAATCTAAAATTAAGAGATCCTAAGGAATTACCATGAATAGATTCATCTTCTTTATGATGCCAAAAAATAGACAACATAGCATGCTTAATAACACCACCTTATGTGAACTTATAATAGAAATAAACAAAGCATAGCATCACCACAAAGATACCAACAAAGAGACACAAATCGGCAACATAAAATACATTACATAATACAAGATTTACATAGAAAAACCTTTGTAGAAAAAACTCCGACAAGAAGAGGGACCAAGTATGCATTGTCTTCAAATAAATGAGATTACAATATAATCACTTTCATTCTCCTCTTTTCCTCTAACATGGCAGCACCTATGTACCTATGAACAACCTCTTTATGCTCCAACATGTCCTTGTTCCTACAAAGTGACTCTACATTCAATTATTCCTCTTAATTTCTATATCTAAAGAGTTGATTTTTTTTGGTATGTGGCGATTGATCATGCTATACTGTACACTTTTCACATATCCTTGTCAGGCCCCAAGTGGGGGTTTGGGGGCAGCAGCCCCCGAGAAAAAAAAATCTCATTTTTTTGCTTCATCACTGACAAAAGAAAAAATTCAAGTTTGTAGAACCCTAATTCTGGAAGCTTCTAAAAAGCTTGTTATAAGTGGTTTGGATGGGGGTTGCAGTAGTGCATTATTAGCGAGATTGTAATATGTTTTACACTAGACAATAAAATCATTGGATGACTGTAGTTTTGTGGATGTAGCCCAAATTGAGTGAACCACACTAAATTCTATGTTGTCTTGTTTCTGCTATAATTTTTTGTGTGTTTTATTTCTCTATTTTATTGATCAAATTTGCATTTAATTGTTAGATATCTACCTTCTAACCCTAACAATTTTATAGACTTGTGAAGAGGTCTTAAGAACCAAACATGGCACCCAATGATGAATCTTCATTCCAAATTCCCCAAACCTTAGATTTCCTCCTTAAAATGTGAAAGGACATCGATTTTGACTCCAATACTTTATTTCCAACTTGGATGCCCAAACCTGAAAATGAAACATTATATTAAATACCATAAAAGATGGAATACGAAGAGATGCTTATTGCCTCTTTCCCAGTGCCCACTTGGAGAATCCCAATAGTCACTCATTTTTCCACTTCACTTATCTTTTACTAGCCCATTCTAAGCATCCACATGTGGAGAAAATAATTTTAAATATTCATGTCCATAAGTCACCTTTACCATTGCTAGTGGAACCCATGACCCCTTATTAATGTATTATAGACAATGGTGATAAGAAGTATTACAAAATATATTCCCAATACACCCTAAGTGCCTAGGAACACTTTTTGAATATGTTGGAACCATGACATAGGATTCACAAAGCAATTAGCACCTTAATCCTAACATGGAGAATTTTGGGAATTAAGGTTTCTCAACCTTGGAAATTCCTAATTCATTTATTTATTATTATTTATATTTTTCCATTATAATATCATATTTATATTATTAAATATTTTTGCTCCATCAAAATGGGCATGAGATTTGAGTTGGCACTATTGCCACATATCAATGCCTTGGACAATAAGTTAATTATCAAAAGATGTCCATTTAGTGGTCTAACATGGAAAGCCTTTTTTAAGGAGGCTATGACAAATTCCATAACAATTGTAAGGGCTAAAAGTAGGAGAGATCATTTTGGACATGAGAATCAATTATGACACATGCAAGAGAATCTTTGCATGAGCTATTGATGTAATATGGCACATGTAAGAGCATCTCCTATTTTATAGGGATTTTTATGGTAGCTTGTAAAAGGGTGTAAAATCATTTAAGAGACTATGTTTAGCATATAAGGGTTGTATGGATTTTTACCATGGTATTTATGGAACCTTGTTTTGACCCATGGTTATATTCTATAATTTAGTTTTCAAAATTGCAAGTTAAATCAAATTTCTATATTGTAGTGTTTTCCTTCATCTCTAATAGTATAATCATAGTTGGGGCAATAAATATGGTTTATATAGGGAATTGTGTAGAAATAGATAAAGATGGAATGGATGTATGGAAATGTGTGTACAAAATAGGTGAAGGCTAGGGGAGTAATACAAAATTTTTCCAAGATTGCACAATTTGTCAATACATAAATGTATCAAGATATTATCTTAAAATAAGCACAAAACTATATGGAAATTTTCATGGATATGTAAATTTCACTTATATTTTACCCCCATTTTGAGGTTCATGTTCATCCTAGAATGATGATTTATCTCAAAGTATGTAGCACTCACAAACATGAATTTAAAGTAACTATTTAGATAAAGAAGGGTTATCCAAATATATATAAAGTAATAAGCCCCACTAGAAATATCTATGTAATTCTAACCTTCAACATGCATTCTCCATAAAAACCTACAAAATAGAGGGAAAATTTGTGCAATGAGTAGCTTCTATCTACAAATGGAAAATAAGCACAAAAATACAAGGTTGCTTAACTATATAAGGACTTAAAGATTTGCAAAATGTGAAAATAGATGGTTCAAACAAAATCAGCCTATAAGGAAGTGATATGGCTTGCTACCATGTGGCATGTTAGAATTTTCCACACTATGTGATAATTATTTGTCTTGACACAATAATGATTCTTTGGATAACACTTGTCACTACTTGAAATCTTGATCATAAGAGTGTTAGTGATTGTATATGGCCCTAGAATTAGTTGTAAAAGGGAAAATAATGTATGAAATGAAATGTAGTCCAAGTATAAGCATGTTATCATGTAACTCATGTAAAGTGTAACAATATTAAATGTATAGTGTGATGATAAAGCATAGCATTATAGTGATAAAGTGTGGTAAGCACATGTGGCCTATAGGTAACATCAAGGAACTAGAGTTTCCAATAATATGGGAAAGTGAAAAAAGTGATGTTATCCTCAATAACAAAAAATCCCATGTAGGTATATAGGGCACTGGGATGGGGATATGCCACATATGTGGCATCCAAGAATATGAATTGCAATTATGTAGGCAAGGAAATAGGTTCTTAATGATAGTATGGACCTAGGTAGAAAATTTTGGGTGATATGAGGGAAGGCATGATGACCTCAATATAATAAGGTTGAAGTAGAAACACAATAAGGTAATAGAGATATGAAATGTCACATGGAAATAGATAGTTCCCCTAATGTAATGGTGTGGCAATTAATTTCAATCTATGATTGAAAAATGTATGATGTCATCTAATGTAAGGATTTGGATGAACAAGGATAAGGTGTAAGAGGAAAAGGAATTCCCCTCAGCTTAGTAGGATACAATAATAGTATGATATAGTATGATATGATAACATATGCTCAATATATAAGCTCTAAAAGCATGAATATTGATAATATGAGATCATGATAAATAATCAATGATAAAAATTCAAAACATGATAATATGATAAATATCATAAACATAAGTATGTTAATATTGAAAAAACATGAATAATATATGCAAACTATTATAGTAAGCAAAAAAGATGGGCATCCCACTTCTTTCATCGAGAAAACATTTGTTAATATTCTTAAAAAAATATATTAAAATCAAAAGTTTTCCTTTTAACAAATAGATATTATTAAATAATAACCAATCAACTAACCTTCAAATCTCTCGCATCGCTATATTTTCAGTGCAAATAGTCATCTTGCAAGCAGAATTATGCCAGAAAACATGTTGCAAAGCAAAGTTATAAATTTTATGCAAAATCATTGCAACGTAACACAACAGTCAAAAGCAGGAGAAGTTCTTCCATCCGTGCATGTTTCCAAGCACAGATCATTCCAAGAACACAAGTTGAAAAAATATATAAAAAGATGAAGAAAAGGTGCCCAATGAAGCATAAACAATATCTTTCATCATCTATATCCTGCTAATTCTCTGAAAGCGAGAAATCTGGATCATCATTCCACAGCTGTGGAACATTCTCAATACCTGAAAGTGAGAAATTTGGATCATCTATCCACAGCTTGAAAAATCAACTGACAATTCTCTCATATTCAAAGAACTTAAATACACTAATGGTTATCCCCCATTTTTTTCTGCTAATATCGTGTTATCTTTATCTCCATTGCTAGCTGACTTTTCATCACATAAAAGATTTGAAAGAAATTTTGAACTTGCAAGCTCTATATCTGAGATGTCAATATCTGAAAGTGACAAATCTGGAGCATCTGGGCATAGCTTGAAACATCCTCTGAATTCTGTAATTCACTCAAGAATTCATTGAAGCTATTCCCAGTAGAACAACTTGGAGACGAGGAAGGTTGTGTCTGTTTCTCCTCTGCTAAGACCTTGTGGTGTTGAATTCTCTGATTTTTCTGTCTTGTTGAAATCACTACGGTGCTTGCAACCTTATTATATTTTATGGCTAGCTTTTATGGCTAGCTTTTGGCTCTAGGAAAATTCACCGTCATGACAAATCCACGGTCAAGTAAAATTCACCGCGGGGGAAAATTCACCCATGACATTCACCGCCAGCAATTCACCATGGCAAAAATTCACCGCAATGACAAATTCATTGTTGGCGGTGAATTTTTCAAGGTGAATTTCTGGCAGTGAATTTGTAATGTGATGAATTTTCTGCCATGGTGAATTGCTGGTGGTGAATTTTACTTGGCAGTGAATTTGTCATTGAATTTTCCCACGGTGAATTGTTTGCGATGAATTTTACTTGGCGGTGAATTTGTCATGGCAGTGAATTTTCCATCAGTGAATTTCTGGCAATGAATTTTTTGTGGTTTCACTCACCCATTCCTAATGCAGTTGGTAGGGAGTGAGATTTTAAGATAGTATGAATAGACAGATATGGGCCTAATGGTGAACATATATAGAAAGATATGGTCTTAATGTTGAACATATATATAACATATATGACATATATATGGATACCTTAGGACATAGATTGCTAATTTTAAAATAGTTGTTTCATTCTTTATTATTTTTTTGGTAGGTAAATGCTTTTGACTAGAGCTATGAACCAGTGAGGCCACATTCTGGGGACCTTATCCCCCATAGTCTATCTCAATCCTCTCCTATCTCCCTTCTTCCTCCTCTCATCTCCTCTGTTCCTCCTTGCTACTCTCCTCTTCTACCTTCTCTCTTCTTCTCTCATATCCTCTACTCCTCCTCCTTGCTCTCTCCTCTTCTTCCATTGACTCCTCCTCTACTCCTCCTCCTCCTCCACCTCCTATCCTTTGTCTCCTCCTCTACTCGTCCTACTCCTCCACCTCATGTCCTTCGTCTCCTCCTCTCTATCTCTTTCATTCTCCTTCCTTCTTTCATCATGGTTTCATTTTTTATTATTAATTAAAATAATTTAAACTATTTGATTACTAAAATTATATTAGAAAGATTTAACATCATATTAAAATAATTTAAAATGATAGCAACTTCATTTAATGGATTTTAGTTTTTCTTTTAAGTTTACTAACATATATTATAGTTTAAATGATTTCATAAAATAAAACAAGATATATAAATCATTAGGAAATATAATCTTTAATAATATTAAACATTTTAACAATAATTATTTTATGAAAAAATTAAGCTAGTTAAACAAATGTTTTTGATTAGAGGTAAAGGCCAGTTTTGATGGGGCTTGGAACCCAATACAAGGAAAGACAAATTGCAAATAAAATAAACCATAAACCAACAACAACACCACAGTAGCCTCTAAAAGATAAACATGACTACACTCGCTGCACCAAACAAACAAGTAAGGGCATGAAACCCCTTTTACAACCTAGTTTTAACTGGGACCAGAAACCTTTAGAGACACAAAGAAATTGCCTGCATCTGCCAGGCATTAGCAAACCATCCGCTCATGGAAGACACCATAGAGCCAAGAAAGATAACCAGATTAATGGTGTAGGACACCATCAAACCCCTAATCAACTCAACCTGCTGGGATATAGAGAGAAACTTAGAATACCACCCAACCTGCAACAAAACATGAGAGGCATAATAAGGCAGGACTAATTTTTCAAATTTTACAATGCACAATCCAGTACAACAAGAACCCGTTAAAGGTCAGCTCAAATCAAACCAGCAATAGAAAGAAAGACTCAACACCAAGAATGTGCTTTCCGTCCCAAGATGGGTAAGAAGCTACCATATGGCGGAGTATCAAAGTAAGAATGCAATACTGAAATTAAAGCTCAACACCAAGTATGTGCTCTCCTAACCTGAGATGGGCAAGGCGCTATCATATGGCGGAGCAACCAAAGTAAATACAGTACAGACTGAGCAATGGCCAGTCTCCTCCACTAATAGTGGGAATACAATGAAGCTTACAAATGTAAATATGAGCTAGTCAGTACTACTGACAGCCTTACAATGAATATGTTTTCCTGCAAGCACACTGTTTAGAAAGATAATCAAGTTGCAATAGTATAGAGCTCCTTCCAAATGTCCTATATGACTTCAATAGCTCATTTCCCAGCCAAAAGATGAATTTCCTAAATCTGATATATCAGACCTGCAACATGAAATGAAGAAATCTGCAACCTAGCACTCACTCAAATGCTTGTATCTTGCTCAAATCTCACTCTAATGACATGAAACCAAGTGCAGATTGCTCTAAGGATGATGGCGCCCAAAATGAATACCTAAAACCTCTCCAAACAACCTCTATTTATTTTGTACAAATCCCAAAGCAACCTCAGAATGGTACGGCCCTCTTGAAAGGGCGATTTAGCTAGGAAAAATCAGAAACTTCATTAAAAAATCCACAAACTTGCAAATAGGGTCGCCCCAAGTAGAGAAGAGGATATGACAAACACCCAGAACAATATCTTTTTTATTTTTTGATATATGAATGAAAACCACCTACAGCAATGCAATATCAGGAACTCCAGAATATGACAAAATGCTTAAACTTCAACAACAAAATGCAAGAAACTCAACTACAATGCTAAACAACCCAACTACAATCTAACTCTCAACTTGTTGCTATCTTTCAAGCAAGAAGATGAGCCAAGTGCTAGGAGGTATGCTTTCCTCGAAGCTTGCCTGAAGACATTCCAGCAGCATAACAGTATGGTAGACAAAACATCCCCAATGAAGAGTAGAGGTTAGCTTTTATAGACTTTGAGAGGAACTTCTAGAAGCTTCAAGAAGGCGCCCAAAATTTCAAATTTGAATTTGCTTTTCTCCCTCCAAAGATGGCGTCCATTTTCCAAGGCAATATTTGACCTTTTTCTTAATTTAAAATAACCTTCCTCTCAAGTAGGCGCCCCACTTCCAATTGATAATTTGGCTTTAGAAAATTATAAATTATCTCCTGATGAGATAACCACCCTAGAAGTCCCCTTTTTAAAACAACTTAAAGTTGTAATGCTAAGCCAAGGGGGTTATAATATTAAAATATAACATTATAATATGAAAATAACTTATCTCTCCATAAAAATGCCCCAAAATCCAGAAACATCAATACCAACTGAACCGCTTGAAGGAGAGACCAAACTGAACTGAAACCAACCTGTCCACTGCCAAAAATAGAATTTACTAAAATAGTAAATTTTGAAAGTTGTCCTGAGCAGAAGTGCATGCTCTAGCGTTGTGAAGCTCTCTGAAAACCTAGAAAGAAACCACAAACCATTTTTTATCAACTCCAAAAGCAAACTCGAGAATGCGAAAACATCCTCCAAATTTTGGAAACCCTAATTCCAACCTCAGGCTAGCCCTCACAGTCTCAGGAATAGGCTAGGGTCCTAAAGCAAATCACACAATGAATAGGGGACATTAGAGGTCAAAGATCCCAAATCATCCATGGACAACTCCAACAACAACACCTCCTTCGAAGTGCTCTAGTAACAAGAAACCAACTCCAAAACCACCTCTAAAGGAAAGAGCCCCCCTCTATTGGAGAGGATGCTACAAGTAGCAAGACCACCGCATCCAAAAATCACTAGCATCCTCCACCTCCACCTCCATAACAAAATCGTCCACTTCAATAAGAATAGCTAAGGGAGGTCCACCTCCAATAGGACCAAAGGAGAAAGCTAACATAGTAGCCAAGCACTCATCCGTAGCATCCTTTGGTAAACACTACACCAACAACAAGTTGTGGACAAGGAGAGGAGTCTTAAATAAACACCATAGGTCCACCTTAACAACTTTCACATAAGAACTCATTTGGGTTCCCATAGAAAATAACCCAACAACAAGCCAAATGCTCATCCACTTATTAGCCTTCACAAAAGGCCAAAACAACAGAGCCAACATAATACAAACAAGACCAACCACCTAGGGGGAAAGAGGAAAAACAACATCCTCAACAAAGAGGGTCCACGAACATTCAGCCAGAGAGAACAGGGCCTCAAATTTTTGGCCAAAAGACATATGGGTTTTCAATAAAAGTTTGTAGAACAACCCAACTATAAGCCAATAAACAACAACAAGAGGAAACAACATCTGAGATCTAGGAAAAATGCTAGAAAAAAATCTAGCCAAAAGAACCCAATCTGGAAACAACCCAAACAAAGAACCAGACCAGTAACTACTCAAAAGATCCAAGCCCAAAGAGAGCAGAAGCAACCAAGACCCAAAAGGGAAAAGGGAACAACCCATACAAGAAGGAAACTAAGAGACAACCAAACCATTAATCACCCAAACAACCCCAACATGCCAATCAAAGCCAAAGATAGGCCAAAACTCCACAGTTCCAACCAATGGGAAGCACTTCCAGACCACAAGAGGGAAATCAACAGCAACCACGAAACACCAAGGGCAAGAGCCACTAAATAGACACCACCAAATAGACAGCAAAGAGGGGCTAAGGGAAGCCAAGAAGAAACCAGAAAGAGAGCATGCCAGCAAAAATAGCACCCAAGTTGTCCCAGTATGCCCAATAGGACCAAAAATAAGCCCATCCTCCAACCAAACCTCCTTAGAAAACCCAAAGCACGCACTCACTAGCTGTAAGGAAAAACAAGCACTCCCCACAAAGGCCACAACCAAAACCCTCAAGAAGAAATGAAAAGGGAAGGCCAAAAAGTAGACAAAAACCATAGGAACAACAACATCCTCTATCCTGTTTCAATGAAATAGTAAATATGTCACCACCCAACTGGATGAAATCAGCTTGTTCTGCACCACCATCACCCAACTAGAAGAAGGAACCAAACAACACAAAGTTGTCGCAACCTAACAACAAGAGCCGCTAAAAAGGCACCACCAAACAGAAAATAGAGAGAGGCTGAGAAAAGCCAAGAAGAAACCAGAAAGAGAGCAGGCCAGCAAAAAGAGCACCCAAGCCATCTCATTATGCCCAATAGGACCATAAATAAGCCTATCTTCCAATTAAACCTCCTCAGAAAACCCAAAGCACACACTCACCATCTATAAGGAAAAACAAGCGCACCCCACAAAAGCCACAACCAGAACCTGCAAGAAGAAATACAAAGGGCTGGCCAAAAAGCAGACAGGAGTCAGAGGAATAGCAACATCCTCTATCCCGTCCCGACGAAGAAGAAAAATTGTCACCTCCCATCTGGATGACAATAGCTTGCTCTGCACCACCACTACCTAACTGGAAGAAGGAAGCAAACATCACGAAGCCATTGCAACCCAACAGTGCAACAACAACTAGTCCAACCGCAAGTCGCCATTGCCTTCTAGCAAAGAACCATCTGCATCCTCTCCTTCTTCGTCGCCATAGCCTCCCAACAGTGATCCATCTGCAATCCATCCACGTCCTCTGCATCCTCTCCTTCTCCATTTGAATCATCTCCAGAATTCAAATTTTCCCCTTCTCTCCTCTTCCCACTCCTCTCCATTCCACAAGCCTATATGTGATTATTATCAACACTAGTTAAACAAATGTTAATTATAGTCATATAATTAATTTAGATTTAATTAGGAGTTGGGTTAATAAATAATAATAAATATTTAAAATTAAATGGAAAGATAGATGTACAAAATTTTGAAAATAATGATGAGACAAATATTTTAAGTTAATGCATATTTTCTTAAAACAAATAGTACTTGGAAAAAATGAAGAGAAATTATTATGGAAAAATATATAGCAAAGTTTTTAAATGTTTAAAAAGTGTACTTTCTTTAAATAAGTCAAATTGGGTCCTCAACATAGTGGTCTTTGAGATCGATGATGAGAAGTTATTGCAACTAGTTGAATTGGAGGTGAGAAAGCTATTTTTTTTCTTACCAATTTTCAGATGACAATGGTTGTGTTGAAGTCTACAATGTGCCCATTGTGTTGAAGTCTACAATGCTAACCCTAGAGGCCCTCATAAAGAGTCCAATATAAAGCATGGGGAGGACAATTGGGTTGACAAAATTTATTAAGATGGTGATAGCCAAGGTATACAATGAAGATGATTGTGGAATTGATTATGCTAGTGGCGTGTGAGCAAGGATGATATCCCTATTAGAGAGTTTGTGCTAGTGTAAATGGAAGAATTATCGAATAGGAGAAGTAATTTTCGGTTGTTTACTACTATTAGGATATTTTGCAAGAGAGTGAGCCACATTGATTGTATCTACAATTTTAGTATAGAGCTCTCATATGTCAATTTTAATTAAAAAAAGGAGTGCTATCAAATGATTGTCTTCCTTACATGTAGAGGTAAGAGATGCAAGATTTACCTCGAGCTGTGGATAGTATGAACTATAATTAGAAATGGCTCAAGCTTCAAAATTGGCAGCTTTGGTTGCCTTAGATTAATGAAAAGTGCCTCGTATATAGATTTTTTATTTGTTTGGTCAACACTTTTAGGTTACATGCAGTTTTTAAAGTTAGTGTAAGATATAATGTTTCATCTAATTCATTTATTTTGATATTTGTGATTGATAAATATAATCACCTCAATTTTTACAAATAACACAAATTGTTGTTTTCCATGGACCATTTAGAATTCATACCAAGGACCTCCCATGTGCATGTTTGGTGCTCTACCACTAAGGTTCCTGCCCTCTTTGTGATTGAGGTTTTTTATAGGCTTCCTTTTAACATTTGGGGTATGGTTCATTTTCTCCAACAGCCCCCTTTTGAGGCTTTTACTCTCTACATTAGTGTTTGAGGTTAGCTTGTTAATTTCTATAGATTAGGTAGGATTCAAACCTAGAACCTCAAATGTGCATGTTAGATTGCTTTATCACTGAGTTACCGGCCTTCTTTGTGTCTAAACTTTTGGTAAGGTTCTTTATTAAGATCCTGGCTTTTCTTCAACGTAAATTAGCTTAGATGTATTTTTAGTGAAGCAACTGTATATTTTAACACTCTATTATTTGCTCAGCTAAGCAACTATAATAGCAAGCGTTTGATTCCATTCCAAAATAATATCCTATCAGTCACCACCATTAATTATGCACCGTTATACATTATCATCAACACAGTTGTCACAAATGTGGCAGAAGACCTGAAATGTTTTAAAAAATACAAATCCATACATAGTTTCTTAGTGGGTATGGTTTCGCCTCCTGCAGATTAAGATGCAATAGAATTGAGGTCTATCTTTCCCACGTTTACATTGACAGAAACTCCAGCTGCATTTAAATAGGTTGTTTAAAATGCAATTTCTTGTATTCCAATCATGGATTTCTTAATTAAAGTTGTATTCATTCCTTCATATAGTGATCATCATATTTTTAGCAGACCCTTTCTGGCTTGGAGAGTTATCCGTCAATTTTTCAGTAGATTCTCTCTGAAACCAAATGTCTGGCAGAGGATCTGGATGAAATGCTAAATCTGTACACAAACTACCTTTTCTTCTAGTTCCAGAGATAGTTCATTTTCTCCTTCTTGGAGATAATTGTATGCTATTTATCAAAGAGTCAAAAGAATTTATTTACATGCAAGAAATGGGAAAAAGATAAACAGATTTGGTTTAGTAGTTCATAAAAAAACCAAAACCATTAAAAGTTAATTCAGTTACTGTTTCCTATGAATTTATGTAATTATTGCAGAGAGGTGTTCACTTTTTGAGAGTATTCTGCAGTCTATCACGTTTAATAGATATAGATGCACTTTTCTGATGATCACAGTTAAAACAAGCATAGGGGATTATGGAGCGCCGAATCCTCATGCAAAAATTAAAACTTTCTTGTTTGAAACATTCAAATATTTTACATTTCACAAAGAGTTTTTTGGTGGCGACCCAAACAATAATGGTTACACTCAACAGCTTGTACCATTTTGCCAGAGTATGTAAAAATGTTATTCTCTGTGACACAAGAAAGACTCTACTGGAACCAATAAATAGATTGGTGATGACAGACCTTGTCCAAGGACAGGGGACTTCATGGACAAATAGGGATCTGACAGTCGCAAGGCGTAACATGAAATCTTAAAACACCAATTACCAAACAAAAATATGAATAATCACGTCTGCATATAATTGAAGTGCAAAAACCTCCACATAAAGGGCAGACTAAAGTCAAATTTAGCCAACATAACAACCAAGCAACCTCTAGATTTTGTGATATTCGGATAGCCATTCGACCAACTTGACAATCTCCTGAGGGAGCTGACCACTTTTCAAGGTTCTTGCCTTTGAGCCATATCCCAATTGGGGGTTGCTGGTAAGTAAACAGGTCACTGCAAATTATTTGGTTATTTCCCTGACTTGCCTAACAGGCAGTGACAGGACAAATCACTGCGTGAGGGATGATTTTCCTCTTCTTTTGAGAGGGGCAAGGGTTTTTTGTTTAGTATTTTTATCATACAAAAAAAAGAATAGAAACAGAGAAACAGAGAAACCGTAGATGAAATAATTGCAAAGAACCATCCAGATTTCTTGAGAATACAAGAAAAAGAAAAAACGAACATATATAGAATTAAACGGAAAACCTGACATTCACCATAAGCATGCATTATTTTTACTATTTAATATTTATCATAAAGCATAGAAGACAAAGACGAAGAAATGATTTTACATTAGGCTTAAGAATGATATGATAATCCATGAAGAATAAAAGGGTCACAAAGTCCTACAAACTGTTCTTTTTCTCCAAAAAGAGCTCAAAAACATAAAAACCGAATAGTATGAAAATCTGTGAAGAACTAAAAGGACACAAAGCCCTTGAAACTGTTTTTTTCCTCCAAAAATGAGCTCAAAAGTATGAAAACTCATGAAGAACAAAAGGGAGACAGTGCTACAAACTGTTCATTTTCTTCCAAAAATGAGCTAAAAGTCTTAATTCCTTTTCTCCAAATTTGGAAAAAAAAAAGTAGTCCCTTGAATTACAAACAAGCCTATATACATACAAAAGCAACTAAATTATAATTAGTTAGGGCCTTTTTGAAATATGTTTGCAAAATATAAAGCACATTTGGAGGCTTGTTTTATGAGTGTCTTTTTTATAAAAAAGGCTATAGAACATGATAAAGTATTTTAAAAATACCATTTAAATTGAATCTTTTATTGTACATCTGTTAGAGACATTTTGTCAAATGGTTCATGTGCTAGCACTCTAATCGATCTTGTCATCCTATTTTCGCTATTCAATAATTTTATTTGTGCAAAACTCAGCAAATCCTTGTCTTTTTTAAACATAAAGACAAAAAAACATATTAAAATAGAAACTGATTACAAGGTGAGTCTGCCAGCCTTAAAAAAAAATTTCGCACACCAATCCCAAAAAATCCTGAAAATCCAAATAGATTGAAGATGGACAATCAATACAAGAGGAGAAACCATCCAAACTCCATAGACAAGGTATAAGCCCTTGTGATCTTGAAGATTGTTCATGTTGTATCATAAGTAATGTTTGCCTTTATGCTAAAAAAAATGAACCAAAAGGAAAGCTAATTATCAAAAGGAATAACAAAGCAGCAGGAAAGACACCCAAAGAACCGGAGCTCCCACAAGAAGCAACACTGCAGGAATCAATAATCCAAAGAACAATTGTAATCAGCATTCACAAAATCCCTGAAGGTGTTGTTTGAATCCCATATAGAACAATCCTGATCACTTCCAGTATCAAACTTGATATTATTCCAATTGAAAGCTGATTTAACCAAAAAAAAATCAGCAACCTGATTTCCTTTTCCCTTCTAGTATAATTCCACTGAACAAAATTGAAACCAAGGATGTCTTTGATTTGTAATATTGTGATGAAACACAAGATAGGTTGTGTATGGGCCAGTATCTGTCATGCTACCTAGAGTGGTCTTGCATTTCAACACATATGATAGGTTCCTCAATCATCTCCCTTGTTGCTTAAAGCTTCTCAATTATTCCTTCCTTCATTGCCTCGTATCAAGCGACAAAGTTTGTAGAAAATCAGGAGGCCTCCATGAAGCTTGATATCATTGTGACAAGTGTTCACTTGTTCCTGACAACTATAGATTATTCTGGTTTTATAACGAATACTGTATATGAAGCATGATCTGAAACAATTTAAAAACTGTATATGCTGTCCAGCAGTGTATCTAAGTACGATTTGTCAAACTGTATATAGGAAATGGTGAGCATATCTTTATTTCATGAATCTGGAAATATGTAGCCTAATATTACAAACTGCAACCATTGTATTCCATGAAAAAATCTCTTGTAGGCATTTCCTTTAACAATTTATGTGCTTCAATAATAATGGTGCCACCCCACTCAGTAGTGCCCAAAATTGATCAAACTCCACCTTCATGCAGCTAGAGGGAAGCTGCATTGCCATCGGCAGTCTTTACAGCCTCGATTGGAAATGCAATATCACCTTGTTTCAGGTGCTCCTGCTGCTCCAGCCAACTTCTATGGGTTCACACCCAATACAACAATTGCTAAAGGTGAATTCACTCAGCTTGTAAGCTGTTGCTAAGGCCTGTTGCTGCAGGGCAATAACAGAACACACGCATACGCATGTATATACACCTTCCCAGACTCACAAGACCATAAATTATCCACCAGCATGAGCAAGCAAATAATATTTAACCAAGGATTAGTTCCAAATACACACTCATGATGCTACACCACCCAAACACACATGGAGAAATATTTAAAATAAGCATTTCTTTATCATTATAATATGAAAATAAAATATTTACAATTAGTATATTGCTGCTAAGCATATTTAGGCATAGATTTTGAGATCTCCCCTGTTTAGTTGAAACTCTAGGCCTCGATTTTGGTGATTTGCCTATTCCTTGATACCACAGCTCTCCCTTCCTCCTCCCACAACACATTCTTCTGTATTTTCTCCTGTCTGCAATGTCTCTCACACAAGTACAAAATTTTGCTCCTTTGAACTAGCAACTTCTCTTTGTCACCGACACCTTGGAAGATCTTTTGTAGCCACACACCCTAGCTATTCCCTTCTTCTATCCCCTCAAAAAGAACTTTCTTTTTAGACCTTCCTCTATATTCTATTTTTTCTCCTCACTCTTCTCCCACCAACAAATCTCCAAATCTTGTTCAATTTCCCATCCAAAGTGCTTGAGCACCAGAAAATGTCCATCTTAAATGCTAATTGTACTACCAACACAAAAATATTACATCTTCTTCTTAACACATCTCCTCGACTCTATATCCCTCTCTAAATCTTTTCAAAATTCAGCCCAAGCCTTCATTTTGTGCCAAAATGGAGTTGCTTTTTACTAATAAGAGTAGCCTGAGCAAATTTGAACTCATCTTACCCACATACATGTTCGAGTTGGGCATAAATAAGGTTGGAGGGAGATTAAACGGTCTCCAAAAACTGATGACAATAGTTTCAAATTTTGAATTGCAGGAAAGAGGGTTGTCCACAAGTCCTTCGCAATGCCTCTGCATCAAACTCCCAGGTTTAGAAAATTGTTAGCCCTTGCTCTGCCAAATTTACATAGCATCTCACAAACTATACTGCTACAAGTGACCTTGTAATCGAATATGCTACATCCTTCCACTTTTGTGCTTTTTAACACAAGCCACTTCTGCCCTTCATCCTTATGTCTAATATGTAACTGAATCTCCTTCATATATCCAGCATATTGGTTGTCCTCTAATAGCATAAACCTCATAAGAAATGGCTGTAAGTTTAGAGGTTGGCTCAAGAACACTACCCAACACATAGCTACTCCTGAACTGCCAAGCAAGGTTTTCACTCCAAAATTCTTTCTCCTTTTGTGGCAGCCCTGCAAACACCTTTATATCTTGTATATCCATGTTCACTCTCTCCTTGGCATCATCCAACAACTCATCTATTGCTGCTACAATAGCATTTTTAGAATGAGTCTCAACCTCGCAATGGATTTCTAAGGACTTGGTTTTCTCTTTCTCAACTCCACCTATCACTTCATCCATACCTTTCTTCCTCACATCTTCATTTAATACCTTGCACCATAGCTCCTGGTCCATGTGTGTAAATCCATTTTCCCAGACTCAATTCTAGATGCATTATGAACTCAAATAACCAGTCTATTAGTTCCTCAATCTCACCAATACTCTCTATTACATTTTTCAAACATAAAGGCAAAAGAATATAAAAACATCTGATTACAAAGTAGGTATGTCTTTCTTACAAAGACTTATGGCACAATAGTTCCAAAGAATCAAGAAAATCTGATGGACTAGAAATAGACAGTCAACAAGAGAGAAGGAAACATCCAAACCCCATACACAAAGCATACACATTTGTTCCCCTAAAGATTATATATGCTTTTAGTATTAGAAATAATGTTTTCCCTTATGTTAAAAAAATGGACCAACATGAAAACAATTTAGATATACTACTACTAAAGTTAAATGTGGTGGAATAAATAAATAAAACAATAAAAGAATCTACAAAAAAATATGAAACATAGTAGTAGGAATCACAAGTCTTGAGAGACATTGTAATCAACATTCACAAAGTCACTAAAGAGTTTGCTTATATCACAAACAAGATAATCCTAGTCATTTCCAGTATCAACCTTAATGTCATTCCAACTATAAGCTGATTTAGCCAGAAAATCAACAATATCATTTCCTTCCCTTCTAGTATGGTACCTATTGGGTCCTGACATCATAGATTACACTTCTAGAGGAATTTTTCCAACTCAATGCTAAGGATATATTGTTCTTGAGGGTGGACAAATGTGCTAATCAACAAAAAGTGAGAGATAACAGGACAATAACTGAGGGTGGATAAAATCTCCTTCACTTTGGGCATAGCTGGATCCAAGAGGGTGTTCCTAGAGGTGTTTTTTAACAAGATTTAACTACAACCAAAGATATTACACTACTACTAAACCATAGCAGTATCCAAATGTACACACTGACCCCAAATTCTATCAGTAGATCAAAGACTAATCTACTACATAAAACCTCTTATATAGCTAAATTCTAATAAAACACCTTGCACATGCACACCCATAAATTACAATAGTATTATAATCCCAAAAAATGATTTCATTTAATATTACATACTCATTGCCAAGGTGCAAACATGCATGACATGATTTTCCTAGAGGTATATTTTAACAAGATTTAACTACAACTGAAGATATGACGCTACTACTAAACTATAGTAGTATCCAACTGTACACATTTACCCCAAATTCTATCACTAGATCAAAGACTAATCTACTACATAAAACCTCTTATATAGCTAATAAAACACCTTGCACATGTATCCATAGATTACAATAGTATTATAATCCCAAAAACTGATTTCATTTAATATTACATACACATTGCCAAGGTGCAGACATGATTCTCTAATGATTTAATTGTTTGGGTTTTCTTAAGATTGTTCCTTAGTTTATAACAATGAATCAGTAACAACATCTATAATATAATCTACTCCTACTACTAACAAGGATAGAGGGTGTTTAAATGATGGATGTTTGATCCTTCACGAATGTGAACCAGTGCCTACTCCATTAGGCAATAGAGTCATGAACAACAAAGATGAAAGAGATACCATCAAGCAAAGTATCGATAGAACTAGGTTTCATTTACATGACAATCAAAGATTACATCATAGGTAATAGACATACTAAATAATCCACCTCAAAACTACAATATGTCAATAAACCATATGCAACAAAAGAAAAACCATTACAATAATATTGCAATGCATTAGAAGCTATCACTCTTTATCCAGCCTCTATTACAATCGCACTGACAAATGTAATGGAAGAAAATGAATAACTGTAACTATACATTCCCGTATTTAAATCATTACAAACTGCCATGGAGACATACCATTACATGGAAATGTGCCTCTACCAACCCTTCCTACTCTTCAAAAGATATATTCTTTCATTTGCAACTCAAACTAGCAACATTTGATGCCTTAAAATCAATTGTAGATGTTCTCAAACCAAAAAAATGGCTTATCGACCAACCATTTGAATGAATAACAACTAGTATTTGTAGATCTATAGTTTTGGCTCAAAAATGAACCATTTGAATGAATAACAAACTAGTATTTGTAGATCTATAGTTTAGGCCCCCACATTGTAGACTAGAACCTCAAGATGATAGGAAATCTTGGATGATGTCAGGAAACCCTTTGCCTTTGATTACAACTATCCTTCCCTTGTAATTCATTCCTAAAATCATGTGAAAAACTGCCTACATCCAACATACTATGGGAGATAGGGAGGAACATCCTCCAAATCTATAAATCATCCTTCCAATTATGGCACCCCTAGTATTGGTGTGCTAGGGCAAGGAAGAAATCACAAAACTTGCTAGAATAGCAACCAAGAGATGGCATGAGGACCATCAAGGCTTGAAATCCTAACCACCATTTTAGTTACACTATGGACTTCTTTCTTCCATTGCTAGAAGTACATGTGAATTTACACCCTTAGGATTAAAAAAAATTCTTGGGTGAGAGAAATTCGATAGGGTAATTATAGGGCCTTATCTAATCATTAATGTTGACTTGGGTTATGCAAGGAGGTTGGTGGGAGTGAATGGTGCAAAATGTGGGAGTTTTAGATTTTCAAGTATCAGGAGTCAAAGTTACCTCATAACTCTTACCACTATCAAGAATTATGGATCAAATGTACGACATCATAGCCATGTCAACTTACAACACTGTCACTGATTACAACATCTGTCCTATAGCACCCTATTAACTTTTTACATTCAAATGTAGCACTGCAAAGTATCTATTGTCAGCATATGCTTAGAACTGCACCTTCAGTTTTGCTGTAGGTGCTTGTGACTTCATGAAAATTATTGTGTCATCACTTGTAGCCTCACATATAGGCTCATTTGCTTCATGTACTTGTAGCCTTTTGGAGATTTTTCTTCAACATATGTAGCTTCATGTTTGGCTTCTCTTACATACTCACTTTTTAACATCATTGAACCATTTGTCACCTTAGCTTTTGTGGTCACCAATGGAGTGAGGGTATGTCTCTTCCAATTCTTCACTAGAACTATGTATTTGTCTTACCATGATGGGCAACTCTTCGATAATATTACCATGGCCTTCCCAAGAATATATGACATACCTCAATTAGCATAATGTCACATCACACCTTGTCTACATAAGTGCAAAACTTAAAACTCACCAAACATTATTTATTAACTAAAACCTAATGACCCCTTTGCAACCAAGATACTTTGTAGGGGTTTGAATGAGCTACTCTTTTAAGCCTTGATTTCTCTACCATCTCAAAAGAAACTAAAGTATACATGCTACCACTACCATTTATAACCTTGCTGCACTTACCTCTTACCTGTACATAGTCCGAAACAAACTCCTTTGCTGCATGAAATCGTCCTTCCTTCTTGTTGGTTTCAATAGCATCCTCTTCATTAGAAGAGCTTCTCCATGTGGATTTCCTTGTACATTGCTTCACTTCTCCTAAATGTCTTGGGGACTTCCTGGAGTCTCCAAACCAAGTGACATCTCAAAAACATCCCTGAGACTTGGGCGGTGGTGGTGGAACTACAAGGGGACATTTGCCCCAAGTCCTTGTGCCCAAAGATGTCCCCATCCCAAAAACACAAGATTTTTTAAAGGGGATGCATCCCCATGGAACATTGTTTTCTTGTCTCTTACCAAATCTACATTTAATGCTTATTGAGTGAACCTTCTCTCTTGTTTCTTAACTATTTTTCTTATTGTAAGTGATGATGTCCCCTTCATTTTGGTTGCCCTTCTGTTGGTTGTATGCATTTGCTCTTCATCATCATAATAATTGGCAAGTTCTCTTTCTTCCTTAAGTGTTCTTTGGTTACTAGTTGAACCCAATTGCATCCTTAATAGTTTCTCCTCAACCTTAAGTGATATTGGTATGCCTCCTCAATCATTCACAACCTTATCATTCTCAACTCATCTTCTAACTCTTAGTGACCCAAGCTAATGGTGATCTTGTAAATCTCCTTAGTATAGCTCTCTACATTCAACTCCTTTTGCCAAAAGTTCTGTAGCTTCTTCAACAACTCAAGTTGATAATCAGTTGATAGGAACTTAGCCATCATTCTCCTCACCATCCAATACCATCAGGTAATCTCTCTACCATTTCTTCTCCTCTCAACTTGCACTTCTTTCCGCCAAAGTGTTATAGGTCCTTTCAGCCTTCTTTGTCTTTCTCTCACTCTGTTTGGATCCTCTAAAGGCCATTTTTGAAACACTACGCCTCCAAACTCCTTTTGCCACAAGTTTTGCGGCTTCTTCAACAACTCAAGTTGATAATCAGTCGATAGGAACTTAGCCATCATTCTCCTCACCATCCTATCCCATCAGGTTATCTTCTCTCTACCATTTCTTATCCTCTCAACTTGAGCTTCTTTTCGCCAAAGTGATGCAGGTCCTTTCAGCCTTCTTTGTCCTACTCTCACTCTCTTTGCATCCTCTATATGGTTATTTTTGAAAAAATCCATCTCCATTATCCAATCATTTAATTCATCCAGTTCAAAGCTTTAGAAGAAGCATGGTAGTTCCACACTTACCATTCTTCTCATCCAAGAGATGTACTCAAGTAGTCTTTTCTCACCTACATCCATTTCTTTATCTACATCCTCTCATTCTATTGCTGCAACTGCTTCATTCTCACTATCAACACCTTCATGTGCTTTGCCTCTTCTCCCACTCTTTTTTAGACTCTCCTCTATATTCCATTTGTCCTCCTCACTCTTCTCCCACTTGTTGTGACCTTTTCCACACATTGCCCCATTGCAAATGGGGACCCCCTAATTTTGGCTTCGTTTTAGTCTTTTAGCTTTGCTTTTGGCTTTGGTTTTGTCTCTCCCGCTCTTTCTGTTGTCTGTTTTTCTGCGTATGTGCCCGTCTTTGAGCCTGAACGTGAAATTTTCTCCAAGTCTGAAAATTAGGGTTTGTACTTTCATGGTCAATCTGAGGTCAAATAAAGTGAATAAATTGAAATTTGAGACTAACATTGATGTCAGTATGCTTCCAGCAAGCTCTCAGAAAAATTTCATCAAATTTTGGCAACTTACTATTTTTAGTAAGTGTGTAATTCAGAGTGTTCCTTCAGCATTCTTGAAGTTTCAACAGTCACATTGCATCCAGAACATGTCAAGCTACTCACCTACAAATTTTGAGTTGAAATAGACAACTTACTATTTTTAGCAGTTTAGTTTCAAGAGCAGATTTCAGGGTTTATATGCAGAGTTTTTCAATGGATGTCTAGGGATTCCTTCTGGGTTTTCTGAGACCTTCGCGATGGTATAACATGCAAAGTGGGATAACGACTTTCAGAGTTCAGCCTTCAGAGGCTATTTTTAGGGTTTGCATGTTAGGGTTTTCTTTGCATGTCTGATGATTCCTTGTGGGTTTTTCGAGAGCTTCGTGATGATGTGACATGCAAAGCAGGATAATCACTTCTTCAACAACTTGCTATTTTTAATAGATGCACTCTGGCAGCCACTTCCCAGCGCATCAGAATCACGAACAGAATATAATGCAATAGAAACAAAGTCAAACGAAGGTCATCTAATATGCATGCACATTAAATTAGGGTTTCCAGCTTCGGGACCCAAAAAGAGGGTAAAAAGTCAGAATTTCTGAAAACCGGTGTATCCCACTGCGATCAACATCTTTCAAGCTATCCATCGGTAAAATTTGAAGGCAAATAGAGCACTTACTATTTATAGTAAGGCGTTCCAAAAATAGGCTAAAAATAGAAAATCAGTAGCAGGCGCCAGTGTCAACAGGCAGGTCACCCGATGAGGAGCACGCCATTCAAATTTCAAGTCAAACGGAGTTGGGAAAGTCTCAAAAGCAGGCAGTGACTATAAATAGTAAATCATCTTCAGAAATGGGCTAAAAATAGCAGGTCAGCTCAGGATAGCACTATGAACAGGCTGACGAGGTCATGAAGGTCCTGTGCTTAAATTTCAAATTGATTTGAGCTTCAGAAGTAGAGAAATCAAGGGACTTACTATAAATAGCAGGACATAGAGAAGTTGATAAAAGTCAGGAAAAATGGCTAAGGCATGAGTCTCGTCCTGCAGCTACCCCAAAATGCGCCCTCCTCATAGGCATTAGATGAAAATATTTCTAAGTTTGAGTTTCATCCTACAAAACCTAGGAAATGTGCCCATCTTTAGCTGGAAGTCAAGAGAAATGTTTAAGTGTTGGAGGTTATCCTGCAGACCCCTCCAAATGCACCCAAAGAAGAATGAGGACGTTTAAAAAATTTCTAAGTGTGAAAGCTTTATCCTCCTACCTATGTGATATGCACCCTCAAGGATGAAGAAACATAAAAAAATTTCTAAGTGTGAGAGTTTTATCCTTCACCCCATGCCAAATGCGCCCAACTCGAGGTAATCACATGCAAAATAATTTCTAATTGTTGATGTTTCATCCTCCAGCACATGTGAAATGTGCCCTCACTTCAGCAAGAAAAGGACAAGTTTTTATCCTTCACTATAGGCCAAATGCGCCCATGTTACTTCAAAGCAAAGTCAAAGAGTCAAAGCTTTATCCTTCATCAACCTCTAGATGCGCCCACCTAACAAGAAGAATGAGGATGTTGAAAAATGACTGAGTGTTGAGGCTAATCCTCCACCCTATGCTAAATGCACCCATCCTTCTCAAGGGGTGAAATGCGCTCATGTTGGGAGTCAAAGGTCGAAGGGCGTTGGAAGCTTATCCACATCCACATAGGAAATGCGCCCATCCCTCTCACCCCCTCAAATGCGCCAAGAAGAAGAGAAAGTCAAAGGTGGCGTTGAAATGAAGTTCATCCTCCTACCTATGAGATATGAGCCATGTGAAGAGTGAGTGTGGAGTGAAAAGTGGTAAACAAGGTGATATGAATAAAAATAAAATGACTAAGGCGTTGAAAATGCCAAGTGATGGGAAATACGCTAGGCGTGGAAATAAGATATTCTCTTCTAAGTGTGAGGTGCGCCTAAGGTGAAGATGGGAAATATGCCAGGTGTTGAAATTGAAAGATATATTCTTCATGACATACAAGATGCACTCCGAGCATTTGAAAGAAAAATACTCTAAGTGAGTTGATAAAATTTTCCTCACCACAGGCAGAGTGATTGAAGGTGAATAAAAAATTTCTAAGTCAAAATTCAAAATGTGCTAAGTGATTTAAAATTTTCTAAGGCTGGGCAACTGGTAAGTGTTGAGACTTAGTATGTGCCCAGCCCAAGTGACAAAGAAGAAATGTTTTCAAAAGTCGGGATGGAGAGAAGAAGGTTGTCCTCAAGTACTTCTAAGTTGAAGAACAACATCAAGAAGAAAATCATTGTCGAGCAAAAGAATGAGGTTGCAGCCTTGGAATTTCAAAATGAGAACGCACATGCTATGCCTGAAGTTGAAGTTGTTTGATCAAGTCTGCAGTCAAGAATAGGAACGATGTGAACGCGTTTCAAAACAAGAATCTTCTAGAAGATGATGGCCATTAATTGTTCATTTATTACCCCACTCTTCTTTATGGCAGTTTTTAGGGTGAATCTTATTTAGGGCTAAGGTGGCACAATCTGGGCCATCCAACCGATTGTAATCCAAGCCATCCATTGGACTTGGCCAGCTATATAAAGGGGCATCCCCCTCATTTGTACCTCATTAGAATAGGCATTAAGTTAAACAGTAGAGATTAGAATAGAGAGACATCTAGGTGATAGCTTAGAAGTAGCATAGTATAGATTGATAGAGTAGTTTGAAGAAGAAGGAAAGTTTTTTCTTTAAAACTTTGTAAGAAATTGTTTTGAACACTCTCCCAATAAAAAGAATTTCCATTGATGATGAATTTTGTCTTTTGTTGTGAGTAGGTAGCAAGGTTTCTTCGTCCTTCTAATTCAAGTAGTGGCTTGAAGTAGAATAAGTTTCATTTCATGTACGTAGGTGATAGTGTGGAATGTGGTCTTCAATTTGAGCAAACTTCGTCTATCCATACCACTAGTGTGTTTGCTGATGGTGAATGCGCCTTGTGTGGTCAACTGGAATATCATACACTTAACTTCGATCATGATTTGTATGTTTATATACATCGTTGTGATGGCATTTTCATGCTAAGTTTTGTTCTGAACACCTAGAGCTACTCCTTTGAAGATTGCACCGGTTCTATGGAGGCTGTCCGAAGTGAGGCAAAGCAGAGCCTGGTTGAAGCTAGTGAGAATTGATTGCCATGTCCCACGCCTTAGAGTAGATTAGAGCTTTCTTAACCCTGCAACCACTTTAAATTCAGTACTTTCTAGTTAGAATAGGAAATCCGTGCTTCACTGATAAACCTGTAGAATTGTGAAAACCCCCTTCCTTTGTTGTTGAACAATTCCGTAAGTCCCCTTGAAATACCAACAAATCACATTGAGCCAATTGAGACTATTCGCATTGAAAGAACCTTGAAGTTGAACGCACGAACTCTCTCACAATCTTAGCGTGCTGGATACTTTGATCAAGAGAGAATAGGGTAGCTGTTGGCGACTTTATTCTGCGTTGGTGCGGTCACGAAAAACACATTAACACCACCAAGGTCTCCGTCCAAATCTTATTCTCCTTTCTCCTTCACATGAGGGAAAAATTCTATTCGCAGCTTCTCTTTGTCACCTGCACCTTGCAAGATCTTTTGCAGCCATGCACCTGCACTAAGGCCTCCGTCCAATTCTTATTCAATTTCCTGTCCAAATTGCTTAAACGCCAAAAACCATCTTGAATGCTAATTGTGCTGCCAACACAAAAAATCAGATCTACTTCACATGTCTCCTCCACCCTTGTACCCTCTCTAGATCTTTTCAAAATCGCACACAAGCCTCTGTTTTGGAGCCAAAATGGAGTTGCTTTTTACTAATAGGAGCAGGCTGGGAAAATTTGAACGCACCTACCTGTTCGAGCAGGGCATAAATGGGGCGGGAGGTTAAATGATCTCCCAAAACTGGCGGCAATAGCTTCAAATTTCAAGTTGCTGTAGGAAATGGGGTTGTGCGCAGGTCCTTCGTGATACCCCTGCACCAAATAAAAAATCCTTTATTTGCAATAACAACAATCATCACATTATATGACAACATGTCTCAGGAGGCATTTTGTCAAATAGTTTACGTGCCCATTATATGCTTTCATACTTCGCACACTTGTTTATAACAGTATTTAATAACTCTGCTGATTGCATATGCTTAAATGTTTCTAAAGTCCATTCAACAAATCAATTTTGTTTGTGTAAAACATCACACGTTCATTTTGTCAAACAGTTTACAACTATACATGCCTTGTCAATGCTTTCACAGCTTGCAGACATGATTTCTTTTCTTGCCAATTGTCACAAACTCATCTGTTCTGCCATATGTTGCCTAGAGCTCTTCCTTGCAACAATCTGAAAATAGAATGCACTTCAGGGGATAATATATCATGGAGGAGAGTGTATTATCTTTACAGCAGGGATAAGAGCCGGTGCACTGATGCTAGTAGCACGTCCAAATATATCAATTATGCTTGATGGTATTGAGTCATCCAATTATTTATAATTCTCAAACACCAAAGCAAGCAATTACTCCACTTGGTCTTCATTGTCTCCTGAAATCCATTTCTCTTGTCCACTTAAAGAGTTCTCATCCCGAGCACTTACTAAAGGAATAAGCAAACCGTGTACGAGTATAAGAACTTAACCTTGAATACTATCAGTAGGTGTTGCAGCCTCCATGATAGATGAAAGGTACCTTAACCTTGAATACTAATCTGAAACCCCATAATATGAAAAAATCTGTCAATAACCACTTCCAAAACCCATGTAGATGTAAATTCTTCTTCTGGAAATGTTGCACTCTCCTTCCAACTTCTCATACCAAATCATAGGCGACATTTTCTGCAATAAGGCCAAACTTCATAGCACCCATTTCGTATGTACTCGTACTTCCAAAACGACTGGATCAGAATACACCTCCTTTCTATATTTTATTGTCTTTCCTTAGTTTTTCCCAGCCTTGTCTTATGCTTCTGCAGGCTTATATCTTCCCTAGTGGGGTTTTTAAATGCTTTTATAGAATTAAACCTTCACGAGACTTTTTAAATGCATGTGCACGCTAATTCCAAAGGCTGTGTGCAAGTTTACAAACAACTGCAAAACTGTAACCAAAGTCTGCTTCCCTCCTTCTTAATACCTCTCGGGATTTCAAACACTTGTGCAATTTTGCAATTTGCTCCACAGTCCTGCTAATGAAGACAACTTACCTGACCTTCGAACTGCAAGCGCAAGTCAAAACTCTGACATCTAATACGTAGTTGGACTTTTCAACTTTCAATGCACTTTTACGGAATACCCACTGAGTTACATGATCCAATTCAGAAAAAAAAGGAAAAAGAAATAGATCACTGGTTAACTTCAACAACTCACATGGTCATGATTTAACTACACCTGCAACAAAAGAGTCCCATTTGCTTGTTTTCTTTGGAACATCTCGTCAGTAAATGTCTGCTCTCGTCAGTAAATGTCTGCTCATGTGGCTTTTCTGTAGACTCTAGTGATGGTTTCATTGGGCTGACTTATGGTTGTTTGAGAAGCTCTACCAAATGGTTTGATTGCAGCTGCAAATTATTGGCTTGCTCACTAATTTGTAGGAAATGAGTGAATTGCCTTTCCTTGAAATGGAACTTAAAAAAGCATTGAGGGTCAGCTTTGTTAAAAACAATATACACATTGTTTAGATGATTTCAAAAGGGGAAAATAATTTAAAATCTACAATATATCACTTAATATGAAAGTTTATAAATCAAGGTTGGAATCTACCATCAAAATTAAGAGATCAAGCTAGTTAGTCAATGGGCCTTTAATTTATTGGAGAAGTTGAATGGTTATAAATGAGCCCATCACAGATCAAGTCTTGTCGAGTGCAAAGCCCCAACATCATAAGGGATGAGGTAGAGATTGTTTCCCTGAAGAATTTGATGGAATGGATATCCCTCAATCCTTGGCTCTAAGTTGAAGAGGTTTCACCCCAAATGCTTGTGCGCTCGTATTAGGTTGCTAAAACATCGTTGTGGATGATATAAAATTCTCCATAAAAAAAAGACCAAGCTAATTGATAGTTAAAAGAGGTTTTGGTTAGGTTTCTAAGCTATGCCTAGGTAGATTTGTCTAGAAGGCATAGCTAGATAGTGTTGGATATGTTTTTCTCTATCATATAATGTGCATTTGTATATAGTACTTCTCATTTTTCATACCAATTCTTAACAGTATTTATTAAAGGCCATTTGGAGGGAAGGTTTATCTATCATCATCTTCTCTTAATCAAATTACAAGAGATGTCAAAGTAGTTGAATAGATACATAAATGGAAGAAAAATGTTGGAGGGTTGATGAAATGGAAGTCCATTTCCTTCGTTGAGTATTATTTTGCAAGTATATTTATTAAGGGCTATGGTATCTAAAGAGGTTTGAAAAGATTGAAGGTAAACAAAAGAAGACAAAAGCAATACAAAAGCAATACAAAAGCATAATACCTTCACCTAGAATCTTTGCTTCTCTCCTTGATGAGCAAAAATGGAGTTCACCCTTATTCCATTTGGTATTCTCTTTGATGTTAATATGTGGATTGCTCAATGGGTAAGTACACAAAGTTGTGACACAAAAAGGGGGTCTTAAGATGCCATTTTTTTTCTAAAATGAGTTATTCGATGAGAAAATGAAGATAGTTACACTCAAAATTTAAAGATGCAACAAGAACAAGAGTTGTATTGCTTTAAATCTACTTTCTAAACTACTATTTTTTAAAAAATAAATAGTGAAGATCAAGGGTTTGAAAAATGGGGAGCACACAAAGTGATCTTATTTTTATCAAAAAAAAATAGCATAGTGATTGTTATGCTTCCCCTAAAATGTTAACTTTTTAAAAAATATTAAAAATTGCTTTGGTGAAAAATTAGCTAACACCATGTAGTTTATGTCAATTTTTTTGACTAATTTTTTAATGAATATATTTTTTTTAGTAATTTTCGAATTGGACACATCCCACAAAATAGAAATTTGAGTGTGCTTCCCCCTAATTTTTTTGAAAAATAATTGAAAATCAATTTTATTTTTCAATACATGTAGAATAGAGTCTGATTTTTTTAAAATATTTTTTTTCAAAATTCGATGGACGAGTAAAAAACCATTCTCAAACTAGCACATGTTGGTTTTTGACAAAACCAGACACATTAACACAAGAAGATAAAGATGGAAACCTTAACATAAACAAAATATGAAAAACATTATAATATGGTTAGATAGCTAAGAGAGCTTAATGTCATCATGGTATTTTTATAAATTGGCATTGGAACACATGCAAACCTAATGGAGAGCACGACCAAAATTTGTGAATTTTTTTGACATTTTCAAACAAAACATCTTTAGAATGAAATGGTTGTCCAACCCTTTGGGTTAGATGCCAAGGAAAATCCAACCCAAAGGGTTGGTATTTTCCAATGCAAGCAATTTGGTGCTCACCAAATGTGAATGATGAGTTTTTAGAATACATTTTCTTTTTCTTTCTATTTTTCTTTGTCTTTCTCTACTAGTGAAACTATATACATGAAATAAAAATTTAAGTTATACTTTACTTTCTTATGCTTTAAGTTATATTTCATGTATATAGTTTCAGGATGTTTGAGAGTGGTTTCAGATCTATTGGAATTATAATAAAAATTCTAGCTTTTGAAAGATCTTATAATTTTTTCGACAATCAAATTTTAGTAATCAGCATGTCAAATTTTAGTAATCAAGAGGTCAAATTTTAGTAATCAGTAAGTTGTATCATCCTTTTCTCTCTCACTCAGTTTCCATCTCTTACGCTCTAGACCTCTCTCACTATATCCACCTCTTTATTTGACTCTCTCTCCCTCTCTACTCTCTCTATCTCACCTCTCTCTCCCTACCTATCCCTCCCTCATCTCTCTCTCTCTCTATCTCACCTCTCTCTCCTTACCTACCCCCCTCATATCTCTCTCCTTCCCTCTCTACTCTCTCTATCTCACCTCTCTCTCCCTATCTTTCTCTCTCTCTGCTTCTATCTCTCTCACCTTTCTCTCCCTACTTACTTCTCCCTCCTTCCTTCACCCTCCCTCTCTACTTTGTCTATTTGTAGAAGAGGATGTTTGCTACTCCCAAGTCTCTAGGACAAGGAAGAGTTTATAGGGAGTGAATTGTTGTCAACTACCTCAAGGAAACAAGCTCAAGTGACCAAGGCGAGTGAAAGGGAGTTTTTTTATATGATTTTATATGTTATGACTGTTTATGGAAAAAGAACTTCAAAAGTCAAGTGAGTAAGCCTCAGAGGTCTTGGGAGATAGATAAACTAGCTCTTGGCCAAAGGATGATAGTGCAAACCAAGGACGACAATGCAACATGCTATCAGCTCAACGAAGTGCTAACGTCTCATATGGACCAAAAGTATCTTGTCAACCACCAAAAACTCATAGGGCCTATTAAATTGTCAAAAATTGGAGTTTAACATTTTTGAATAATTTAATAGAATGCAAAAAATAAAGGGAAATCACAACAAGAAGAATACTAGATGATGCAAATAAGTGAACTATTGAATGAAATGACAAAGTGTAAAAGAAAGGAATGAACTCATAGATGGTTTGAAAATATGAAGCCTCCTACAAAGCTCCACACACAAAAACTAGACACACATAAATAGTAAAAGTTTTGGGGTTGTTTTAGGACTTGCCTTAGTCAAACTCCCACTTTGGTGTTTCCACCTCCACAGACAATCAAAGAGACAATAAGATAGAGAGATAGACAATAGATAGTATGAAATGATGAGATAAAGAAAGATAACATGCAAGATATCAATATTTTATTTAATAAGAACAATAATTCAATAAAATTAAAGTAGAATGAGAGAGAGATGCTTGAAAGAGCTTGAGACAAGGACATAGAGCCACAAACATGCAAGAGGATTGATGTTGAAGAGAAAGAATGAAAGAGTGAAAAGAGTAGAATGAGAGAGTGAAGTTGCAATAATGAAATATTGAGAAAATGAATTGCAAGAATGATAGAATGAATGAATGAGAGGGAAGAAGGAAAGTTTGAATGAAGAATTGCTTGCAAGAGGACCATTTTTGGGCACACCTACAACTGTAAAGATGTTACACTTCATGGGAAAGTTGAAGTGTAACATCCCAATAGCCACTTGATCAAGAATATTGTCAAGACGTTCGTGTAGCACAAAAACATCTATGTGATGCAAAAGCATACCAAACAAAAATTCCCTCAACAATCGAAAACAACGAGATCAAGGATAAAAATGAAAGGTAGGGAGAAAGGGAATTATCATTCTCCCCTCTTTAGGCTAAAGTGAAGGTTGATGTAATGTGAAACAACATTATGGGTGCAATTTTACAACATTATATACTATCTTACCTCTCTCTCCCTCCCTACATCTCCCTCCTCTCTATCTCTCTCCTTCCCTCTTTTCTTCTCTCTATCTCACCTCTCTCTACTTCTATCTCTCTCCCTTATCCCTATTTACCTCTCCTTCCCTCCCCTCTCTCACTCTCTCCCACCCTCACTCCTCTCTCTATCTCATCTCTCTCTCACCTCTCTCTTCCTCCCTCCCTACCTCTCCCTCCCTCTTCTCTCCTTCTCAGTCTACTTCTCTCTATCTCTCCCTCCCTCTCTCTACCTACCTCTCTTTATATTGCTCTCTCACCTCTATCTCTCCTTCCATCTCTCCTTCCCTCTCTACTTCTCTCTACCTACATATCCCTCTATATCTTTTTATCTCTCCCTCCCTCCCTCCTTCCCTCTCTACTTCTCTCTCTATCACCCCTATCTCTCCTTCCCTCTTTACTCTCTCTATCTCAACTCTCTCTCTACTTGTCCCTCCCTCCCTCCTCTCTCTTCTTCTCTCTCTACTTATATCTATCTCACCTCACTCTCCATCCCTCTCTACTTATGTCTATCTCACCTCTCTATCCATAAATCTCTCTCCCTCCTCTCTCTCTCTCTCTAATTCTCTCTAACCTATCCATCTATACCTCTTTCTCTCTCCTTCCATCCCTCCTCTCTTGATCTCTCCACCTTCCTCCTTCCCTCTTCTCTCTCTATCACCTCTCTCACTTCTGCCTCCCCCCTCTCTTTCCTTCCCTCTCTACTCTCTCTATCTCACCTCTCTCTCCCTACCTGTCCCTCCCTCCCTCATCTCTCTCTCCTCTATTTACATCTATTTATCTCACCTTGCTCTCCCTCTCTCCTCCCCTTTTCCCTCTTTACTTCTATCTATCTCATCTCTCTCTCCCTCCCTCCTCCCCCCCTCTCTCTAATTATATCTATCTCATCTTGCTTTCGCTCCCTACTTCTCCTTACCTACTTCTCCCCTCCCACTCTACTTTTTTCTATCTCACCTCTCTCCCTCCCTACATCTCCCTTCCTCCTCCCTTATCCCACCTTCCTTCTCTCTCTATCTCTCTCACCTCTCTCCCTCCCTCCTTACCTCTCCCTCCCTCTCTCCTTCCATCTCAAATTCTCTCTATCTTCCCCTCTCTCCCTATACCTACCTCTCTCTCTACTGCTCTCTCTCTCTCCATCCTTACCTCTCCATCTCTCCTTTCCTCTCTACTTGTCTCTCTACCTACCTATCCCTCTATACCTCTTTCTCTTTGCCTCCCTCCCTCCTTACCTCTCTCAATCTCTCCACCTTCCTCCTTTCCTCTCTACTTCTCTCTATCACATCTCTCTATCAACTCTCCCTCTCCTTCCCTCTCTAATCTCTTTATCTCCCCTCTCTCCCTCCCTACCTCTCCCTCCCTCTCTCTCTACTATCTATCTCACCTCACTCTTCCTCCCTAATTATCCCTCCCTCCCCCCTCCCTCTCTACTTTTGTCTATCTCACCTCTTTCTCCCTCCCTCCTCACGCTCCCTCCCTCTCTATTTCTATTTATCTCACCTATACCCCATTACCTCTCTCTTCATCCACTTTCTCTCACCCACCCTCCCTCATCTTTCTTTGTCATGTGCAACAACATGTGATAGAAAAAGGGGAGGAAGGTGGGGATATTGAGAGATATATGGGAGGGAGGGAGAGGTATAGATGAAGAGAGAGAGGGGGGAGGAGGGAGGGAGGGAGAGGTAAGATAAACAAAAGTAGAGAGGGAGGGGGAAGGGATAGAGAATTGGGGAGGGAGAGAAAGGTGAGATAGATAGAAGTAGAGAGAGGAGAGAAAGAGAGAGGGAGAGAGAGGTGAGAGAGAGAGAGTAGAGAGGGAAGGAGAGAGAGAGGTGATAAAGATATGTGATAGAGAGAGTAGAGATGGAAGGCAAGGGAGAGGGAGAGAGAAAGAGGTATAGAGGGATAGATTAGAGAGAGAGAAGTAGAGAGGGAATGTTGGTGGGAGGAAGGAAGAAAGAGAGGAGATAGAGAAAATTAAAGAGGGAAGCAGGGAGGGAGAGAGAGAGGTGAGATAGAGAGGAGAGAGAGAATGATGAGAGAGAGGGGAGAGATAAAAACAAAAGTGGAATCTTAATTGTGTCACAACTTTGTGCACTTACCCAAATGCTATAGTATAATCTTTATATGAATTGATAATGATAAGTGTTAGAATTGGCTATGGAGATATCCTGCCAAGATCTTGAGGCCAAATGGAAAGTAGAAGAAAGAGAATATGAATATGACAAGAATAAACTGTATTTTTATCAATTATGATTCAATGTTGTTGTCCAATGTAGTAGAGACCCCTTAGTTATATAGCCAAGGTGAGATACAAGATGTCATAAGATTCTGAAAGGTATCTTAATCATATTACATGAGACAACTTATCACACTTATCTAGGTTACATGTGTTACAAGTCAAAAGATAAGATAACAACTAATGACAACTAACACCTTCTAGAAATATTTCTTCCTAGGACCTGAGTAAACTTAACACGTAAATAAGTCCCCTAGTAATGAATTAGCTAGGTACAAGACTTTATTTACACCAACAACCCCCCTTAAGTGAACTTAGGGAGTAAAAAATTATTATGAAAATGACACAAAGATGCAAGGATGGGTCCTGGATACTATGCCATGTTAGGTACCCACGTACATATGCAAATGAAATCTCTCACAAATGGAGAAAAGGAGAAAACCCAGTGGAAAAAAACTCCTCCCCAAAAGAGAGATGAAATACAAAAAAGAAATTCTCTCAATGAATAATGAGAATTCGAAAACCCCATGTGAGGAAAAAGACCCCCCCATAAGAGAGAAGTAGAAGAGAGACAATGGCCCCCCCCCTCAATGTTGAGTCTCCTACAATGATGGTAGAAGCTTGACATTGAATGATGAAGATGATCCAATCTTGTTGAACAATGTTCCTACCCTTAGGAAGAAACAAAACCATGATAGTATGTAGGATGTCAGGAATATGGATGATGGATGATATATCTAAAGCATACTCAAGTGTCTCCATGTCAATTCTAAAAGCTGACACACTCCAAATAGGCATTCTAGGCCACATTGATGAAGAGGAAAATCTAGAATCTAATAGAGATGAATGTAGAACATGATCCAAAGATAAAGATATCCCCTTTGAAGACAAAGAAGCCTCCTAATGTTGTCCAAAAGTATCCATAGTAATGTCAAACTGCAAAGAATGATCATGTAGAGAATGAACAAGAGGGCCAAATTGTTCCCTCGCAACAACTAAAGAAGGATCTCCTCCATCAAACAAAAGATGAATGTCATCAATGCTGTCTCCCAAATCTACAATAACAAATAAGTTTGAAATACCTGTCAAGAAGCCAAATTTGAAAGAAAATGTATGTCTTGTTGTACTGAATCACAAGGAACCACAACTATGGAATCACAAGCATCCTCAGGTACAATAGTAGATGGAGGAGATGAAATGCATTACTCAAGAACTGGATCTGATGTGAGAACTCCCAAGTTCAAGAATCCAAATGTATCCTCTGAATCATGGTTCATACAAGAGGTGTGATCAACAACTGAAGGAACAATGTCACCATCAAAACAAAAATATGTAAAGGTATACAACCGAGATGAATGATCAACCATCCTAGTGGCAATGATCTCTTGACTCTCCAAGTCTCGAATGATGACTGAATCAGGTGTGAACTCCATAGTCCTCCCATCTCCACCATGCGTATGGAAAGAAGATTGTTTGTCAAATGAGGAACACAAAAAAATCCTAGAAAGTGTTGTCCCCAAAACTAATAGATCCCTTTCCAATTACACTCATGTATGTATTGTTTCCCATCAAGATATGAGACATAGTACAAGGCTGAAAAGAAGAGAATATAGAATGCAAAGATGCCATATGATGAGATGCTCCTAAATATAGAAGCCATCTCCTTGATCCATAACTTGAAAAAGCACAAAGATCTTGTCTTTTATTTCTTGATGTAGATTCTTGACCTTTGTCCTTTTTAGACTGTTTTGAAGAAGGAGGAGGAGATTCATACATTCTAGAAGGAAAATCAATGAGATTATTTTTTGAGAAGATGTTTCAACTCATCAATATCCTTCTTATAACAATAGTGTTCTTAATGTCCATCCTTCTTGCAATAGGTACAAGTAGGCCTCTCCTTCTTAGATGAATTCTCTTTGGGAGATGATTTTTTCTTTGCTTGATCTAAATGTGGATTATTCTTTGCTTTCTTCTATTTCTTATTTGATTCTGGCTCTTTCACCTAACTAACCAACAATGCCTAAGATTTAGAAGTCTTGATGAGACCCATTGAGATAATATTTTGTTGCTCATGTACCAACATCTCAAAAAATGATGTAAATGAAGGTGTAGTATATGCAAACCCCATAGTCAATCTATGAGTACAAAAGCTAGAAACAAAAGAAGCATAATCAGAACCAAGTTTGTTCATTGTATTATAGACCAATTGAATTTCCTTCTTATCAATATCACATGCTTTACACTTCTCTCTTAGATCATTAACCTTAGTGATGTAGTCTTGGATATTTTCAAATTTCTTAAGATCAAGGCTAATCAATTCATTATCAATTTGATAGCCTCTTACTTTATCTGTTGTAACCATACAATATTTTCAATTTGTCCCAAGCTTCATGAGAATTCTTATATGATTCAATTTGAAACAAAAAATCTTGAGAAACTAGTCTATGAAGACATCCAAGAGCTTTGGTATGTTTAATCATCCATTTTATCTTTTTATCTCCATCTATAGGTTCGGGTACCTTATTTTCAACATATAGAGTGTGACCTTCAGTCATTAGAATACTCCATGCATTTTGATTCCATGTTGAATAATTATATGATGTGAGCAAAGGAACCTTATAATGTTCCATGAAAACTAGAGAGAACAAGCAAATAGATCAAAAGAATGCACCAAGAGACCCTCCCAAATCACTCAATCAAGAAACCCCCAAAGTAATATATCTAATTTGGCACTTTATATTTAGTGCGTTTACAGTTGCCACTTGCCAAAAACAACAAAGTGGTCTTGATCTTGGTACATGAAAATACAAAAAATAGGCCATAGGTTCAAAGTAAAACTTTTACAGCATATGATATCAAACTTATTACACCACTAGAAATTACACAAAAAATTATTGCACTTTCAAAAAAAAAATCACCCAAAAATGTTACCATAGGAGGAAGATATGAGCTCCTGAAGTTCCCAAAATGAGGAAAAAGTAGAAACACCTATGAGAATCTAAAACTTTTGAAAAATATAGACACCAAAATCAAAATTTGATTGCACCACCGTGTAGAGCACAAAAAAATAGCGCAAATAAAAAAATTACTTGAAAAAAGGAGTGAAAACGAGCAAGTTATGAAGCTTCAAAGTTGGACTGCAAATTCAAAAAAATCATTGGAAAGGGGGATAATAATTTTTAGGATGTTGATGTATTGGTGATGTCAGAAAAAAATAGGCTTAAAATTGACGGTCTAGCGCCCATCAAGAAAGAATATGCTCTTTCAAGACAAAATATTCTACGGGCGGATGGAATATGCCAAAGGAATTAGGATTATAATATTTTGTGTGAATATTCTTCACACTACATTGGAAAAATCTTTCTAGAATCAAAATATTCTTGGGGAATATTCTTAACTTGCCAAAGTTTGAAGTGTTTGTTGATATTTAAAAAAATGGTCGTCATTGTGTATCTATTCCCTACCAGATATTTTTTTATTGAACCATCTGTATAGGTCATAGCCAGAGGCCATGTGATAGCCCTACAACCCATCATACCTCTGTTGCGGGTATTGAGTACCCTATGCCAGCAAAGTATGACCTGTGACATGTAATAAACTCGTAGAAAAAGAAAGAAGATTTCCTTTGATTTTTAAATAAAACCAAAATTTACAAAAAGATTTAATCCCTTGATTTTTTTTTTTTTAATTTTCAAAAAATTTCAACTATTTTTTTTGAGAAATTGTATTGTTGGGTAATGATGGTGACTTGGGGGCCTTACGGCTCTCAAGGAAATTTTTTTTCCTTGGCGAACAACTGCTCCGAATACGATGATTTGAAAGTTGATCTTAGGGTTTTTGGGCTTTTTGGATGCGATGGCAAGGTTGGATTTGACCTAAAATGCTCCAAAAATGCAGCTACCCTTTGGATCTAGCAACCACTCTTCAGCTTCAAACCCTCATAGATTTGGCCTCATATGTCTGATTTGGACGAAACAAAAGGAAAACCCGACTATCTTGAACCCTCTAAACTCAATGGTGAGCTTAGATTTGCACCAACAAGCTTTGATATGAACCTATAATAAAGATCCAAAAATGGAACCCCCCAAAATCTAGTTTTTCTATCAATTTTTTTTCTCTAGATCATCATATGATGCAAGAGAAGAGCATACTCAAATATTCAAGATTTACCATCTCTCTTCTAAAAAATACTATCCAATGGAACCCAACCCGCTCTGATACCATGTTAGAATTGGCTATGGAGATATCTGGCCAAGATCTTGAGGCCAAATGGAAAGCACAAGAGAGAGAATATGAATATGACAAGAATAAATTGATTCATATCAATTATGATTCAATGTTGTTGTGCAATTTAGTAGAGACCCCTTGGTTATATAGCCAAGGTGAAATACAAGATGTTATAAGATTATGAAAAGTGTCTTAATCATATGATATGAGATAACTTATCACACTTACCTAGGTCACATGTGTTACAAGCCAAAAGATAATATATAACAAATAATGACAACTAATGCCTTCTAGAAAGATTCCTTCCTAGGACCTAAGTAAACTTAACATGTCAATTGTTAATGTAAATCTGCACATGTTCAAATATGGACAAATATAAGCACATTAGTCATTTTAAACAATCCAAATAAAACATTCCCTATGAGACAGTTGACCATAAAAACAATATGAAAACATTATCAAACTACCATGAAACAATAAGCAAATGAATATGAAATCTTATTCTAAGCTACTCAAACCATCATCCCATAGGGGGATTGGTGTCAATTTGATGTGGAAAGTGACCCTTTCCCAATCCCTTATGATAAGCTCTTGATCCCTTGATGTGAAGATGACTTTGATGCAAAAAGATAGTGAAATCCAAGCTAAAATGACATAAAAAGCAAGTGATTGAATAATGAGATGGGTAGAGTAACAATGCTTCAAGTTGTGGAACCATTTCAAGTAGAAGAGGCATCTACTTATAGGAGTGAAGGGTTGAAGAATGGATGAAATTGGTAAATGTGAGAATAAAATGGAGGCCAAAAGCATTGTGACACTTGTCACAAGGCTATTGAAAGCCATGGGGATGTGTGTCAAGCACATTTTGAAAGATGTGGAGAATTTAAGGCATGTAGGTAGATTTGTAAGAGGATGTAAGGGAATTGAATAAATATGGTTGAGATATAAGAGGGACAATATGGCATGTAAGAGGCCATTTAAGGCAAAGGTGGCTCTTGTAAGAGCATTTAAGACCTTTGTAAGAGGCTTTAAAAGCCATTTGCAGGGAAACTTATGAATGGGTGGTTGAGAGGAATATTCCAAAGGATATTCCTTTGAGAGGAAAATAGGATAATTAGTTAATTAGAAGAAATGATTTCATGTGCAAGTTGGTTAGTTGATCATGGGTTTAGTTGACCAAGGTTGAGTCAAAAGCTAGAAAAATGGGTAATGAGGATTAGGAGGAGATTAGAGTTAATTAATTCAAAATTATATCAGCTGAAGTGGGTTAGGGGATTTATGAAATTTTATTTAAATAATTTGATTTATTTAATCAAATGAGAGGACTTTAGTATTTTAATTAAATCATTTGATTTATTTAATTAAATGTGGTGAACATTAGTAAGCAGGAAGTGAATTAATCTAATAAATTTAATTACTTGATTAATAGTAGAAATTGATGAATTTTTTTTTTGATCAGTAATATATGTTTATTTTATTAATTTTAGAAAAGATATTACAACAAAATTTCCTGGTTCTCATCAGAAAAAGAAACAACCGAAAGACTCCACACCAGAACAATAGATACCGCAGAATAAAAAATACATCCAAGAGACTCAGAACCAATAACTTTATCACATCTACATTTTTGCTCCCCATCTTGGCCTTCCCTTGGTCTGAGACCGGAGGACCATAGCAAATATTTTTCATTTCAAATTCTTGTCTTTCCTACCCTTGACGAATTGCCATCTGTCCTCCACCTTTTCAGCCTCCTTCTGCCAATCCCTTCCCTTCATTGCAAACCCGTCTTTTGCCAATTCAAACTCCTCCCTCACCCAATCCTCAGATGCTTCATGATGCCTCCATGGATCTTCCTCCAGTGGTTTCTCATTTTTCCCTTCCTTCACCTCACTGCTTACCCCTTTTTCCTTCAACTTTGCCAGGCCTGAGTTCTCCCTACATTTTGACGTTTTGGCTCAATGATGATTTTCAGTTGCTTTCCCATCCAAGGCATTTCCTTTATCACCATCTTTCATGCTGAGATCCTCAGTTGGGCCTGCCCTCCCCAACGGCTCTAAGTCCTTGTTTATTTGAGGCAAATAAGGTATTCCCACCACCTCAGAAGAAGCTTTAGCCTTTTGTTCCATACTACCCTCTACTTTTCAATTGCATAATGCCTATGTGAGACATCCTGCCACCAAGTTGTTGGTTTAGTCCATCTAGGTTTTGCACATTGTGCAACAATATGGCCAGTTTGGAAGCATCTCCTACAACGAAATGGTACCCCTTCATAGTCCAAGGGTTGCACCCAACATCCTTTAGAGGTTTTAATTGAGACTTTTTCTAGAAGTGGCTTTGAAACATTCATCTCCACCAATATTTGGGCATAGGTGGAGTGAAAAAGATTAGAAGAACCCTCATCAACCATCAAAAAATCCCCTAAAGAACTTCCAATGACCTCTAAGCAAGACTCAAACCACAAATGAAGAGGCAGGTTTGAAAGTCTTACCCAAAGAGGGACTTTATCAAAAGTCTTTGAAGCAGGGTTAAAGGTTGGATGCCAAGGCTTCAGAGACAAAGCATATTTCTCCTCCCAACTCCAGAAGTAATTGCATAGAACTTTATTTCTATCTCCCATAGATTCAAAAACCACAGTGAAAAAACCCCTTGCAGCTAGGTAGATTTGGATACAACCTTCAACAATGGGTTCCCATTGCTCAAAAATCCATTTGTACAAATCATAGAGTCAGGGCCAAAAACCCCTGAAATGACCTATTAAACCTAAGTGAGAGAAAACTTCAACATTGTGCAAAACCTCTGCCTCAAGCTCTTCTTGCAGACAAACCATTGGTTCCTTGGCCTTGACATTAGTATTTGGTTTCCCAGACACTTGATGGAGAGGCTCCAGACAAGCATTCACTCCCCCTGCCTGACTTCCCCTTGCATTTAGTTTGGACCTTGGTTCTACACAACCCTCACCCCATTCACAACATTTCTCTGCATGCCAACTTGAGGTCTGTTGCCCATCGTTTCTTCCCTCGCCCCTGCAACTCACATGACCCTCCTTTTTTCTTGAAGACTGCACCAAGTTTTTGAGATGTTCTCCTACCACATATGCTCCACAGTGTTGAAATGTGTTTGGAGGCCCAACAAAAAATTCTTGCGACTCTTTCCCGCCTAGGCTTGGTTCAGGAGGAACCCTAGCCTAAGCTTCCCTTGGCATTCGACCGTTATGCTCCATAATAGTTCTGAAATTGATGAATTTAACTAAATAATAAATATTATTTAATTAATTGGTTAGTGCATAAATGATTTAGGAAGAAATGATGTTAATTAATTAGAATCAGATGCATAGTATCAATCAGGACTATTTGTGTGTCTACATTTTGACCCTCTTTAAAGCAGTGTACCTATTGCATTGGTTCAAATATTGACATTGCCAAGATCAAAATTCTTTTTTTTTTAAATTTTTTCGGATGCCCCATTGTTGCCTCAGTGGAAGGAATTATGTTGCTACATTGCCCCCTTAAGGGATTGGGCAAAAATTTGAATTTTTGGGTCGATCTCATGATAAAAATTCAACAATGGTTCGGTTGCAGAAGAATAGGCTACATGACATGAAAATAGGCTCAAGATGCTAAAAAAATTAATAGAGGTTTCATGACTCGAAAATCGGATAAACGAGATCAAAATTACAACATCCGACCTCAATTAGGGCTCAAAATTACAACTTTGATGTGGCATTTATGATGTGATGGTTCTTATGTTTTATGCTTTATGGATGCATGGATGCATATGATATGTTATGGATGTATTCATTTGTTATTTATGATTATGCTATGGAATTTATGATTCATGATGCAATGTATGTGATGTTAAAAATGGATGATATATATGCAAATGTGATGCATGGTGTTACTTTCCTTTTCAGTATCTTTACTATGTGATATGCCATGATGATGCACAATGTATGTATGGATGTGTTTATATGTGATGTGTTTATGCTATGGATGTAATGGATGATTTATGTTATGAGATTCTTAGACTAACAGATCTATATTATGATGGTGATAATGCAAATGAGATGAATTAAGATAATTAGAATAAAAAATCTATATTATCCTAAACAACTTTAATGATGTTGCAATGCATGTGAGATGGATGATGTTTCCTATTATGATGATATGTCATGATTATGCACGATATTGAAAGTTTGTGGATGCATGATGGATGTATTTCTATTTTGGTGAATGTCATGATACCATGTTAGTGTGAGAGAGGATAGAAGAATGAGAGGGATCAACCCTTGATTCCAAGAAGTTGTAGAAGTCTAGAAAGTCCATGAGTCATTGAGACTATTAGATATGATGACGAATGATGATGATTTTCTTTTTGAGGGATTGGGACATGAACGACACAACTTTCCTTATGTTTGATAAAACTCGTAGATACAATGCATCAAGGTATGGATAACCAGGATGGTGTAGTATCTAGTGTGATGGAATTTTACTCAACAAACAGATAGGAGTATCCTTTTTCACACTTGACATACATAAACTTTGGTAGGATGTACTTTGAAAGATTCAAACATC
This sequence comes from Sequoia sempervirens, assembly GCA_007258455.2. Classification (NCBI taxonomy): domain Eukaryota; kingdom Viridiplantae; phylum Streptophyta; class Pinopsida; order Cupressales; family Cupressaceae; genus Sequoia; species Sequoia sempervirens. The sequence continues at coordinate 246,839 of VDFB02286865.1, forward strand.
TCATACCAAAACATTGAAAGGCATAACCTTCCCATGCAATAGTCAACAAGTTGTTTAAAACACCCTCCACACATACCTAAAAAAGTAAGTATGTGCCAAGGTTTTATTATGAGGACATCCAACAAGCTCAACAAACAAAGGATAATGTTCAATGGCCCATTCCTTTATCTTTAAATATTTTTGATAGACATCATCAAGATGTCGTTGGAGTGAGCATAATAAGATAAATCATAAGAAAATATCAAATAAATAAACAAGCCAATGTTCTTCATACCTCTAGCAAAGACTAAAAATATGGTGATACCTGATGTTGATTTCCATTGTAGGAAAGATGCATCCTAGGATATGATTATTAGAAGATTTTGAAACTAAGAGAATGATTGGCCATTGAACCAAGAGTTTACCAACTTGTTTACCTATTGATCTAGACTTGAGACCTTTACACTTAGGTTTACACTTTATACATTTTCCATACTTGTTTCTGCTTGTTTTTCCAAAGGTTCAAGGTGATGATCAATTTATTGTGAGTGGATGTTTATTGTGGGTGAAAGCAAGATGGGATGGATGGTTTTTGGTTTTTTTGAAATATTTCAATGTTTTGGACATTTTTGCAACATTATGAGGTTGTTTTGGGATTTTTGATATGTTTTACAAATGTTTTTTTTTTTTCATTTGTCCAATGTTTTTGTGTTTTATGAGATTTTGACCAAGAACCTAGCCTAAGGACCTATCTTATGGGACTTGGGGCCTGATCAAAGATTATTCATGCCTACGTTTTACACGTAGAGACTACGTAGTTCGACTAACATATAATTTTTTATTGATGAAGCATGAACATGTATGGATTGTTAGTTTATTATGGTGGAAACCTAAAGGACTTATTCTAGGGGCCTCAGGGGTTGATCAAAGATTATCCTTTCCTACATTATACATACAAAATCCTCGTAATTCGACATGGTGACTATATTTTTGAATTTTCCTATTTTTGACCTGTTTTTGGATTTTTGATATGTTTTGGATGTTTTTGGAATTTTTGGTTTTATGATTTTTTTTGGATTTTTTGATGTTATGGAAGATTTCCAGGATATACACAAAATTCGATCTGATGTAGGTATAGGGAAATTCCCCTAGCATGATGTGACAGACTACCTCGATGTAGGTAGGACAAAATGACCTTAGGGATGTGCTAAGTAGTGCTAGGATGGAACATGATACATGCACAAGATAAAGCCATGATGTAGATGTGGATGGGTAATGGAAAGAATAATGGAATGCGATGGAAATTGAGGCGAAACAAGCCAAAGAATCCATGGTGGATGGGAAGTGATTTATTTACACAAGATGCCTGATTTCTAGGTTTTCACCAAGGTACATGTCCAATGTGCCACCGAAGTGGTTTTCCCCAGAAGACAATTTTTTTCTTTACTGTTTTCAATCCTTTTCCTATTTTTTTTTATTTTTTATTACTTTTTTATTTTTTTATTTTTATTTTGAATATATACCTTATAAGCCTAGGCATAAATTTTTTTCAGATGGGAGCTATTGATGGGCTCCTACAAAGGCTTACCTTCTGGTGTGGACAACAGATACACTCCTGATTTGTAACTCATCGTGATGATGAAGGGTGCCAACCAATTAGGTTCAAACTTACCTTTTTTGTTTGGATTTGGCACATTCTTCTGATTTTCCTTTAGCATGAGCTCTCCTACTTGGAAGGACCAACTTTTGATCTTTTTGTTATAGATCCTCTTTAGATGGTTTTGATAAAATTTTAGGTGATTCAAAGCATCTAAGTGGCATTCATCCAATAACTCCATCTCGTTCAACTATGACACACTATATTCTTCATCAGTAATAAGGTTCTACAAGGATATTCTCAAGGATGAGAACTTGACCTCAATAGGTAGGATGGCTTCTTATCCGTAGACCAAGGAGAAAGGGTTTTCACCTATAGGTGTGTGGATGTTGGTTCGGTAGGCCCATAGGGCGAGGTTTAAATGTAGATGCTAGTCACAACCAGCTTCATTAACCATTTTCTTTAGGATTTTCAGAATGGTTTTATTTGTGGCCTTAGCTTGACCATTTCCCTAGGAGTAGTACAAGAAGCTTCTCTACAAGAAATTCTTGTTTATGGAAATTCCTTGGGATATCTAGCAATGATCCTATTGACAAAACAAGGACAAACAATTGAGAGGGGGGGTGAATCAGTTGTCACAAAAATTTAAACTTTTCTAACTTAACTTTACCTTTAATCTCAGATATGATGAATATGTAATTAACCACAAACAATTAACACATCAGAGACACAAAGAACACCAATATTTTTTTTCATGGAAACCCTATTAGGGGAAAAACCACAATGGATGTTAGTCCACAAGATTATACTCTGCTAAAAGTATAAAGAGAAATAATAAGGGAAATTCACATGCATTCAGGCACACTGCCTAGAGCTCACTGCTCAATTACAAAAAGGGATCACTTCCCAATAGGATAGGATTAAAAATACGGAGGGTATGAATTGAGAAAATAGCTTCTACACAAGCCTAATTATAGTTCCAAATAAAGCTCAACACTTCTTCACACTTCACAAAATATTCTTCACACTCTGCTCTGCTATCGAATGATATTCACACATACACACATAGGAGCATATGAAGCATACTCACCATCAATGAAACAATCGATTTTATATAT